>JANHFX010012022.1:22179-49539 GCA_027560015.1 Chloroceryle amazona | reverse complement strand
TGTTAATTAGAAATACTGAACTGAAAAGTAAAATCACTGAACAGAATTAGTCCTGTTTTCACCCAAACCAGGACAACCAACTAGCCATGTCCCAGTACTTTCTGGACTTCTGGAAATAAGCCATTCTTGGCATTCAGTCTGGATGCGACTATCCTGTTTTGAATCACAAGAAAGCTTACTTCTCATATTTCACCTCAGGGCCAAAAATAAAGTTTTAACCCATCCTACTTGTGCATATAGACAAAGCATGTGGTTCCAGTGTATGTATCTGCACTTAGTTAATGTCACATGATTAATGTGCATTTCTTAAATCTATGCAACAAAAATTCTGCAATAGAAAAGACAGAGCTGAAGAGATAAAATATTTAGTGTAGAGAGTAGAGAGATGAATTTACAATGGTCTTTGCAACTGTGAGAGTTCAGTGCAACTCTTTAACAGTCACCATGTCCAGGCCAGAACCTTGAATGAGAAATCCGGATGAGGTGCATCAGGCCAATGACCAATTAATTAGTAGGGATCAAGGCCCATGACTTTTATCATGTATTTTACAGAAAGGCATTGTAGAGAAAAGGGAGACAAGTTTCCTATGAAGGCAACAGTTCCTGTGGCTGAAGAAATCTGCGACTGTATTTCATAGTAGCTAAAGTCGGTTTAGAGGTTGCTTCAAAAGCGCCTCTCACTGCATCACACAGCTTTACTGATGGATTTTTTGTCTGCTTTTCCACAGATATAAGAAATCCTTTTATATCACCCTTCTTTTTGACCTTAAACTCTTGGTGATCTCTGGCTGCCCCAATAAGTTAATAGTCAGTTAAACCGAAGAGTTTCCCCAGTCTTCTAATGAGGACATCAGCCTCCTGGTGCAAATTAGACAGGGGTCATAAATTTGGGTTTTTTTCAAAGTTGTATACACTGATGTTCAGAAACTATTGAAATCAAATCTTTCAAGTATATCATTGTGCGCAGTCACTTAGCCAGGATTTTTTATTTTTTTTTTTTCCCTTTGGGGTACATCATGGTGGGAGATATGATGTGGGGAGAGCAACTCATGGGAGAGGCACAGGACCTTCAAAATATTTTACTGAAAAATTCCAATAATTCAAAGGAAATGATCAAGGCAGTTTCCAGTATTTTCCAATATAGCTTTGGGGTTGAGGTTTTACTGCATTTACAGCAAACCTCTTTACAGTATTGTTATTGCTCAGCTTTACCAGAAGCATTACTGAATCTAAGATATTTTTGCAGCCGTAAAGTGACTTTATATTCCTGTGTAGTACTTAAATTTATATTGCTCATGGTCTTGGACTTTAAAATATGTATTATAAAGAGAAAGAAGAGTTAAGCTACAGCATTCTTTGTCGGTATGCTTAGGCACCTTCTGTTTGACTTTGCCATGCTTTTCTTCATTTTCTCAGTTATGTTAATAAAACCCCACCTATCAGTGGATACACAGTGAACTAAAATCTTTACCAGATAAAAAGGAAAAGAAAGGAATAAGGAAAAAAAAAATGAAACACAGTGATTAAAAAAAAAATAGAACTAACTCATGTGGCTAAAGAAGAACCAGGCCTTTAAAGGATCAAGCATTAGACATAAATTTAGATTAACATTTTGTCTTGTTCTTCCCTGTAAGGAAGTAAGGCTGCCAAACTTCCTTTCCCACCCACTCCACCACTGGATATAGAGAGAAGAAAGTGATACCTTATTCTTTTAGGCATTTGGAGAATCATGTAATATACGAAAGCAGAGTTTTGCCTTGGGTGCTTCATGTCTTGTGTTAGAGCAAAATCTAAAGCTCCTCTGAGGTATAGATTATATTCACTATTAAGCAATATGCAAACCTGGCTACTTTCAACCAGTTAATTCACCAGCATTCATGACCTCCGAGAGAAATAAGTAAGCAGTTAAAGAGCAAACTGCTCACTTTGCAGTTCAGGTGATTGTGTGGGCATGTTCTTAGTATATTTTGGCTAGAGTTAGAACACACAAAAAAGAATTTTTTGAGAACAGGCTACATGCTTTTGTGTAGATATTTCCTTTGGGGATTACATGTACTAGACTTCATAGTTTTCATCTGATGGTTTAAAAAAGAGAAGCAGCAAGCAGAGATAGTTCAAATGTCATTACTCTGATCAACAGTGCCATTATAAGATTTTGAATATTACATGCAATAGAAATAGGACTGGTGTCTGATAAGTCTCTAAAAGTTACACCATGACAACTGTCCATTCCTCTCAGTCTTCTGATGTTAGAAATTTAACTGTGTAAGCTGTCTTAATGCAGAAAGGGGTCATCTATATAGCACTCCAAAGCTGAGCAGAAAATTTATAATCTGTAAGACCTTGTTCCCACAGGCAGAGTAGAAATTATCTTCTCTGATTCCTTCCTCTTTCAACTCTCTCAAAATTTTCAAGTGCATAATCATCTTCATTTTATATTCTTCCTAAGACCTGCCCTCTCATAAGCAGGGAAATTAATCTCTTGGATATTTTGTTTTAATGGTTACAAATACCCAGATGGAATGTCTCAGTATTCGTGGCTTGGTGATCTGTAGAAACTGATCGTGTGAAGCATATTCCATACTAGAATTTTCTGGTTTTGACTGGAGAAAACACTTCTACAAATACAAAAGCAGTGTTAGTGAGAGCAATTTCTTGGTGACTTTCTTCACTGTAATAGTAGGAAGAAGACTCTTAATGCATTTGCTTTGAAAGTCGTCTTGGAAAACTGGTACATAGTTTCCCTTCAGTACCAAAACTGTTTATAAACCTGAAGTAAAAGACTGTGGGCAAGCTTCTGGTTATAAAAGCTGTAAATGCAGTGAATGATAGCTACTTTTCACCAGCAGTGTGAACTTAGAGTTATAAAGCAGTGACTAATGCAGAAATACAGTAGTTAGTGGGAGGTTTGGAACTAGACCACATGAACCTTACACTTACAATGAAGTACATCCCCTGCAGATAGATTTTGGGTCTCTGTACTTGGCTGGGTATACTGGCACCAACAAAATTTTCTTCAGCAAGGCTCAAAAATTGTGTTCCATTGTAATAAAACTATATAAGCTACTTCTGTTGAATGTCAGCAAGCTCAGACTCTGGTTGATCTTGTCTTGTGTTTTCATGGTTGTCATAAAGTTTGCAGACATGTAAAAATGTCCTCACAAAGCCATGAGATAATGCAACTTTGCATTCAGAAAAGACTGAAGGCAAGGCTCCCAAAAAGTACTTGGAACATCCATGAGTTATAAATTCCAGAACAAGGAGAGGTTTTAACTATTTCCTTTCTTACATATACTTGCTAATGGCTTTGATGTTTTGCTTCTATTCTTGTACAGTTAGTTAGTTTGGGTGGGTTTTTTAAAGTATTTGTTATTAGAATACTTACATACATTAGAATACTTTTATTTTATATATATTTTTTTAAAAGGTACATGTGATCACATTTAATAGGAATCAAACATTCTTGATGCTTTTTTATTTCCACAAATAGCAAAATACGGACAACCAATTTAGGTGAAGTATACAGGAAACATGCTGGATAGGGTATTTCCGGTTGCCATGATTCAGTGGCGTCTCTGAAAGGCAGATGGCAGAACACTGACAAATTTCTCTTTCCCTAGTTAGAATCATTATTTCAAGTATCACTAAAATTTAATCTTTGTTTTCCCTACATCTGCTCATTTTTTTTGAAGAAGCACATCTGAGTAAACACAAAGTTTAACTTGACATGTAAGGAATCAGCATGTCTAGCTGCAGCACTATATTAATTTGTCTGTCAGAAAACTCTATCCTAATCTGCAGCAGATGAAATAATATGAAGCTGGTGGACACATGATTGGGAGAGAAAATGAAATCATAATATATGTACAAGAGGTAGTTATTTAGAAAGAATATCATTTCCATGAGGATGCAAGCAGATATTGAGAGAGGATAGAGTTACAGAAGAATAGAAAAGCATTTCACAAAAACATTTGAAGACCCAAAAGCACAATAACCATCACACAATACCTATTTTCATATTTCCACCTTTTGGGAAACACATGTCCCAGTGAAGGTTTTTCTACACTGGAGAAAATATAGAAAGTTACTCTATGAGCCTAATCTTAAATATCCCCCACGCTCTCTGATGCGTGAGTAAACACAGAAACACACACATGACTCAGAAGGTCTTCCTGAAGATACGGAAAAAAGTCAAAAGTCTGAGTTGCACTTCACAGCCATGAAATGGATTGTCGTCTGAAACAAATGCTACTTGCCCTGAATAATTAATCAAAGCCATTATGTTATATAACCAAACCTAAATGCAGATTGTAATGAGCCCTTTAAGGAAATTTGCTTACATTCCCTTTAAATACTTACATTGCTACAGAAAAAACGCTAGAGAGAACATGTAGGAGTATAAAATTCCATGGAGAAATTATAGGGCTTTTAACATAACACTATTATTTGTTAGGAAAAGAAGCGTAGGAAAAACATAAAGACTGCAAATGGTGGAGATTGAGACAATAATTTTTAATTAGGGGTTGAATCAACAAAATGAAGGAAATGAAAATGTAGGCTGAAAAAATTGTAATTTTTTTTGGTCATCTGTATTACTCTATCGTCGTAATTTTCAATTTTCAGTGTTCATCCTCCTAAGAAGGAGGTATAAATGGGACACAACTGTCATTGTGACTGTATATCATTAGCAAAAACTAAAGCACAGGAGCTTCCTGTGGGAAAGACACACATGTCTGTTCACACATTTAGATAATATGTATAAGTGTTATTTAAAAATTCAGAATTACATTTTAGAGTACATTTTTCATTGCTTTATTAAGTAGGCCTTGTAGAAAGAGAGCCTTTGCCATGGCCTGGAGAAAGGAAAGAATTTTCTCTCCCACATCCCAGACAACCACTGTATTTTCCCAGCTTTTCCTTATAAAATACTATAAAGAATATCAGTGCTTGGTGCATTATTTGCTTGACAAATGACTTTGTGAAACTTGCCTCTTTCCCCTTATTTTGCTTCTTGAAGAAAAGCATTCAACCTTCTAGGCAATATAATTGATTAGGTTAGTTGATGATGATGATGATGATGATTATTATTGTCAATTTTAATGAGGGTTTGAACTGTTATCCACAAAATTAATGTGGGCATTCTGTAAACTCTTTCCTCCCTCCAAGTCTCCACCTTGCCTCTTGGCCAAACTGAACACAGGACAGGGAAACTTCAGTCATACAAATGACAGCTAAATGATTGAGGAAAATAAATAAGCAGTTGGATTGTGGTTAGACTTTCTGTAACTGCAGTTTCTAAAAGGCCACTTTATTTCCGTGTTTGTCAAGTTTAACAAATATTTGCAGCAATAATTATTTTATGAGTGTTTTTATGGTTTCTCAAGCAAGCTGTCCCGTAAATAAATTGCAGGAGAATCAGTAACTGCTTCAGTGTTTTGGCTGTCAGCATATGTTCTATCAGGCAAACAAGACAGATGATCTACTATGTACCATCATCCTTGTATTTCTTACATTAGTGCCCCCTCTCACAGGTCACAGGCTCTTCATAGTATTTCATAAAGACAGGGTTAAGTATGCATTTTCCTTCATGAATCATCCAGCTTCTCTAAATAAAAAACCATAATGATGAATATATCAAGTTATTTAAAGAAGTAATAAATGAAGATTTACCTGTTCAGGCCTGTGCTCCACTGTGCATGTTTTTTTTTAGGAGGAAAGGAAGGATGGCATATGAAGAAGGAAGGACTTCATCTCAAAACCTGTTAGGCAAGCCATCCTTTTCTGTATAAAAAATCATCATTTACCTTCTTCAGTTCTTCAAGCAACCTATGCTGCCACTATGTAGATAAATCATACAGCAATATAAGCTAGATACAGACTGTGTATTTGGGGAAAATCTTATTCTCTCTCTTCCTTCGCAACCAAGAGAAAACCCTGATTGACCAGTGTTTGGTTTACTTGTTTGTTGTTTCTTTTTTTCATTACCTAAGAGGGAAACATGAGTAAGATCTTTGAGAGGTAGTATTTTATGCTCATCATGATCAGGTCCTGAAAACACTGTATGAAATTACACTAGAGATCACAAAGGTAAAGAAAATGGCTTTATAAATAATGTCTACATGTTTAGATAAACCCAAGATACACCCAAGCGCCAAGTCAGGAGCCATCATTATATATACTGTGATTTGATTTGACTTGATTTTTTTAAATAAGGGAAGAAAACCAATTTTCTAGTCCAGTCTATAGACTTTCAAATAACTATTTTTAATCTTTTTGTTGTTGTTTCCTTCTGAAGGCTTTTTGTTGTTTTTTTGTGGTTTGTTTGTTCCCTTTTTACATCCAGCAAGGAATTCAGCTGTCTTTGTAACTAATAGTTGATTGAATGGTCTTAGAACTGCAGCATAGTTACAGACTTCAATAAAAGAAGCATTACGCTGTCACAGCATTCAGTTTCTCTTAAGAATGAATCTAGGTTTTCTGACACTAAAATACAGTGAAATGTTTGCAGATGGATAAGAACAATATTTAAAGATATAAATTTCAGTATGGTACAAAAAAGATACGTGTTTAATAACTAGTAATTAATATATCAATATGTCCCTCTTATGCCTGTTTTTAAACTTGCTTTCAGATAATATTCCTGCAAAAAGATATTGACACATGAAAAGTATGCTACTGTAGTTCTTCAGTCTCTTTATGCTGAGCACGTGATAAAATATATTTAAAATACCCATGAGTAATACAAAGCATACATTTATAACATTCATACAAGGTAAATTTGTAAAAAGGCAGATAGTCGCCCTGTTGTACTGTTCTCTTGTACATGCTCCTCTTCAAATGTCTGCAGATGTGTACTTAGTGATTGTGAAAGATTTTAGTTTTTTATCAGCAACTAATGACACACATAATAAGCCTTAGAAGACAAGGAGTTCTTAAAAGACAAAAAGGTGGTTCAATCCATATATCCATTCATGTCCCTGAATTGTCAGTAATTGTGAAAAGTTTTCAGTAGCTGTTCATTTAAGATGAATTTATTTATGAAATAAGCCTGATCACTCATATAATGGTTAGTGCCTTTATTGTCTGATTTCTTCCTAGATATACTTAAGCAAAATAGTATTGTAAAAAATCATATGCAAGATAAACTAAATGTTCATGAAAAGTTTTTTCATCATATCATCTCTTATTTCTTAACCACATGAGAGGAGAACTGTTGATCACCTGTAGAGAGATGGCTAGTGCCATATCAGATGTCCTCCTGCATCCCTCTTGCCAGATACTGCTTTAAAGAGATGGTCTTTCAGAGGTCTTTTGCATTGTTTGTCAGCTTCCTGGTAACAGGCAGGTAAGTCTGTAATATTCTTGGACACTCCTAGGCATTGTAAATGGTGCTGGAAAACTATGTTCAGGCATCTGAATCAAGCTGGACAGTGATAAAATTCATAGTTGGACAGTTAGTTACCCATTTTCTTCATAGTTTATATGTGCATGTTCATAGTTTATCTGGGGATCCTGAGGAGAAAAGATTTTCAAAGAATAGGTTTCAAAGGTTTCCACTTGAAATTAATGTATGCCTCATTTTATCCATTACCCAGGAGCTGTGTATGGGTGAAAGTAAACCCAGATAAATGCTTTAAAATACTGTTTCAAAATACCCTTGTAAGCACATAACACCCCTGATACCTAAATCCTATTCTGATTTAATTAGGATTTGGTACTTTTGTGTAAGAATTATTCTCAAGAGCATAACACTGTATTCTGAAGATTGGAGAAAAGACAAAGAACTGGAATGTTCACATATGGCATCTGTGAAAAGGGTGGCAGATCATCAAGGCCCTTCACTTTGTCTCATGAAGCAGACAATATAACAAGGTTAATATACAAGAATGTTATAATTGACATTATGTTTCAAATATCTGACAGGCATTTAATGAGAACATTCCTTTACTAAGCTTGTTTTATTTAGTACTGTATTGTAATCTGGCTAATAACAAATCCTGTCATATGAGGATTTTAGTGATGGTAGAAAGTGCTGAAATCCCAGAAAAGAACAGAATGGGAAACAAGCCTGCGTATTCTGTATTTGTTGACTCAATTTGATTTGTATTTGTGGCATATATTCTTGAGGTGAAGAAATTTGCTTCTTAGTTGAATAGGAGTTAAGTCCTTAGTGATTTTCTCAGGTACAGAATAAATTGTTCAGGTTCATCTTCTTTATCATTTATTTTAAAACAGCATTACAAAAGCCTCAGCTATAACAACAGCAACCCTGGTAACAATTCAGAGCTTTTTATAACTTAGAGATCATCTGCACTTTTGATAACTCGCCAGATATTCCTGTAAGCTCTTTCTTGAGAAAAAAGAGAAAATTTTCTTCAACGTCTGAAGTCACATTTTCAGAATCAAATTTGGTGCCTCATGCTTTTCACTTTGCATCTCCATGTTCCTCTACCATCGTGCTATAAGGACAAGTGGATCCACTGAAATTATATCTTACCATTCTGAGTTGGCTATAGCTCCTTTTTTTTTCAGAATGAATGGTCTCATTCCTGGCTTGGTTTCATTGTTCAGCTTCTGGGGAAAATTGTCTCTCTCAAGAGCTTAAGTGATAAATAGGACAGGGAGTGGCAAGTAAAGGTCTACAATCACGTTTAAATGACATAGATTACATTTATGATGTTGTGGGTTGGTTGTTGTTTGTTTGTTGGTTGTTGTTTTTTTTCTTTTGTATTCACTGTTTCTACTATTAAATGTTTATAATGTAGTGGTGCTTAGAGACCAAGAGACCTTGGAAAATATATAGAAATGGCATTCATTTCCTCAAAGAGACTACAGTCTCAAAGAGTGGGTGTAAAAGTGGATACATAAGCTTATAGAGAAACAACATGGCTGCTGAGACACAGTGAAGAAGTGGGAGGTACACGGTTCTGAAACAGTTGCAATTCTATCCCAACAAGTTATATGCACGTTCACTGTGTTCCTCATATTATTTCACTATATGCAATTTGTTTATGCATTAGTGCCTGGTTCTGAAGTGGCTCTGTACTAGTGCAGGCAGTATGGGCAATAAACATGATGAGGTGGAGATCTGTCTGACAGGACAAAAGGCAATGGACACAAACTGAAACAGAGGAGGTTCCCTTTGATCACCTGAAAACTGTAAGAGTGACTGAGCACTGGCCCAGGTTACCCAAACAGGCTGTGAAGTCTCCATCCTTGGAGATATTCAGGAATTGTCTGGATGTAGTTTGGACAAGAGGCATTAGGTGTCCTGAGCAGGGTAATTGGACCTCCAGAGGTCTCATTCAACCTCATCCATTCCATGATTGTGTGGTTCTGCTGTACACTAAAGGTAAGTATTGAGGGGTAATAGTGTTGTAGTAGCATTTATACAGTGAACTCAAAAAATGTATGCCTCTGGGAAGATGCCTAGAGCTAAAAGATTTGTTTCTCATAGATTGTGATTAACCTGCTCTACTTTATTATTAATGCTATGCCAAATGGAGAAACCACTATGTATTTTCATCTCTGATTCATCTTTTTAAATTGTACATAACAGAAAATAAATTACATGCACCTAACCAGACTTTTCAAGGGCAAACATAATATATTAGCCCAGTGCCCAAGAAAATAAAAATGAATCATAATAAAAAACTTAATTTATTACAAAAATGTAATACGTAGCTTTACTTCGTTGGTACCAACATCTTATCAGTGTGCAACCTTAAACATTTCCCTATTAGACAAAATTACTTATGCTTTCTCTTGTAAAAGATCAGAAAAATAAATGATAGCCTGTCACTCCAATGAAAACCATTAAACTGTTGGGAAAATTCCAGGCCAAGGCTGCTTTACCTTTGCTGCAACAGAAGCTTCACACTGAGACTAGGGGTGTCTGATTGACCCATCATCCCTGCTGGAAGCCTCTACACCTCTGCTATCCTTGACTTGTGCGACCTCAAAATAAGTGCTGATATTTTACAATTCATGACACAAAGGAAAAGAGAAAATGAAAATGGAATATATGATTAGGAATAATATTTTCAGACATGACTGTCTTGTGAATGCTTTGACTCTTGGTACCTGCAGTTTGAAAGTATCTATATATTATACTGGAATCCTTCTTCCTGTTAAAATAGACTAATGAGAACCTGGATTTAAGCCATTTTTTCCCCTTAAATAGCATGCAAAATAAAAAAAAAATCATCTAAGTATCAGGTATGAGTACTTGTCCTCCATCAGCCAGTAGGAAATTGAATTAATATATTGCAAAGATCTTTACTGGGTGTGATATAGTTCCATTATCAGTACTGAGCTATACTACATTGCTGTGTACTATCCATAGTTATTTTATCACAGGAATGTTAGTATATTTACATCACTTTGCTACAGATGAGTATCAGGTTGAGTTTGAATAAATGTGTGCAAAACACAGAAGATGATTGCACAAAGCGCTAGAATTTTATTCTGCTTTAGAGTTAGGATGTTGCAAAGCCAATTGTAGTGAAATAAACCAATGAGTGGATTATGAGTATATTTTACTAATTCTTACAAAAAAAAAGTAATCAAATACTGTGCTATACAGTCATTTAAGAATTATTTTGTTTATAAGGTTTACATAATGCTCTTCTCAGTGACATCCAGTGGTAGGACAAGGGGCAATGGATGCAAGATGAACATAGGAGGTTGCATATAAATGTAAGGAGAAACTTTTTCATGGTGAGAATGACAGAGCCTGGAACAGGCTTCCCAGGGAGGTTGTGGAGTTTCCTTTTCTGGAGACTTTCAAAACCCATCTGGATGCGTTCCTGTGTGACCTGATCTAGGTGATCCTGCTCTGTCAGGGAGGTTGGACTAGATGATATTTCAAGGTCCCTTCCAACCCCAAACGTTCTGTGATTCTTTGGTAATGTTTAGCAAATTTGTGGTACTGAGAAAGGTCTTTAGATAAAACAGTGCTAAGAATGTTACTGTTTCAGGCAAACTGCTGAGTTCTTGATCATCAACGATGTTTGAAATAGCTCTTTTCTGAGTGACCACTCATCACCATGAGTATTCAGGTTCAGTCTCTTCTCACTCCTCTAGCATCATCAGAGGAGATAACTGACTAATGCTGGCTACCAGGAGATCTCTTTTCTTCTTAGGTTACTGTGGTACAAATACCTAATTCCCCTCTCACCATTCTGTGGAGGGCACCCTTTGATTTTTTTGAAGAACCTGTTTAGAAGATATGTTGGGACACTGAAACTTCACGTGTGTTCCTGTAAAGGTAAAGATAGCACAGCTATATAGTTTTAAGGTAGTCATCCTGTAGGGATGGCTGACTATGTACTTAAAAAACTCTTACTTTATAGTCACCTACTGAATGGAAGTTCTCCTAGACTCATACCAAAATGTTTGTAAAACATGAGCCTACAAAAAGAAAATGATGCCTCTTTCTGTATTCTATTTTGGTGAGTTCCAAGTCTTTCTCTTTCTATTCAGGGTGGTCCTGACAGTGGAGTTCCAGAGCTCAACATCCAGTTTACAAGTGACATTACAGTCTATCTTAGCAGCTGCGCACGTGGGAAGATCAGGATTTGGCATGTCTTTTCCCTGGAGTACACAAAACACAGTTAAGGTATTATTGAAACTGGTGGTTTTTTCCATCTTTTTCTTTCATCCTTTTGTCTTTACCTTTAATATTGATGCTAAACAGGAAGAATTCTTGGATCTTTATCAGAATGCAAAACAAATGGATGACCTATTGAAGTACACTGAGACAGTATTGAAGTCCCAGAGTGAAATTTCCTTCTTTATGTTACTTATATTTGATACAAGTATATAATTCAGATCAATATGTACCTGCATTAATAGCTCTTTTGTAAACCAAATATTGTATATGTTTTTATATATATCTATATCAGTAACTGCTTTATTTGGTGCTAACAAATTTGAAGAAGGCTGATTATCAACCCTTTTGTGAAGGATACTGTCCCTGCTTTTCTATTTTTTTCCCTTTCTGTGTACTTTCTTCTTTTCAAAGGGAAAAAAAAACACAAAAAACAAACCTAAGTATTTTCCTTCCTTCCTTCCTTCCTTCCTTCCTTCCTTCCTTCCTTCCTTCCTTCCTTCCTTCCTCCCTCCCTCCCTCCCTCCCTCCCTCCTATTATTCTAAATAAACTATTATTCCAGAGGCTAAATATAAATGCTGGTTCTAAATACAGTTCTGCTGAGGGCTTTTAATACTAGAGTGAAATACTAGGCTGGAGCAAGAACCAGAAACCAACATACAATTTCACGTGTGGAGGTACTTCAGGTGCATTTAATGAATTCAGTAAAAGTTCAGAATTCTTTCATTAATTTGTTTACTTCACCTTAATACACCAACTTGAATTTTGGTGGGTTTATTTTGTTTTATTTTATTTTTCTAGCTGGAAGTGACTGTCTGGACTTCAATATATTTTAGCTGAAAACCCTTTTTTTTTTCCTCTGCTGGGAAATTTAATTAAAAATTGTTTATTCTTTCAGCCTTCAATACTAACTGTACTTACAAAGTGCACCCTTTAATTACTTGTTATTTCTTTCACTAAGATAAAATTTGAGTCCACATGCCCCTATTTCTGAAGGAACAATTATTGCTTAAAGAAGCCAATATTCGTTTCAAGGCTGCTTCAGACATGGTTTCGTATATCACTAAATATCATGATAAAAGATATCTCTATCCATCACAGTTATTACCTAAATTATTCTGGACCAATAGGTTTAGCACATATTATTAAAACACAGAAACATTTCATTTTACTTTCTGTCTGCCTTTTAGAACTTGAATCAAAGAAGGCTGCGATTATTATCTGTCTTAGAACCATTAGACAACCTTTTGCCTATTTGTATGCTTTGATTAAATTTCTTCCTGACATAAGGGATTCCTCTCTGCATCACATTTTCCAGAGGTCATTTAAGTTCCATTTATGTTCATCTTTGCAACTTCTCAGTCCCTGGTGTCATACTCTTAACCTCCTGACATCTCAGAAAATATTAAACTTTAATGTAGAATATAATGGTCATTCCCAGGGACATGCCGTGTATCTCGGTTAGGTTGACCAGGCAAAGCAATACCCAGAGCAGCAAACTACCAGAGGCAGCAGCTTTCTTTGGGTATGTTCCAGACTGGCTGATGCTGGCAGGCAAGCATGAATGGTTTGAAGCATCATCCAGTGACAGCAGCAGTAGCCCATCCTTAAGACATCAGTTATTACCATCTTGCCCAAAGGAGTAAGATGCCTTTTTTTTGTCTCTCAGCTTACCTTTTGCTCATTCCTTTGAATTTATACCCTTTCCTGTAGGAGCAACAGAGGGACTCACACCTTAGTATTCGGTGACTTTCCGAAATGCATTTTGCATTGACATTCTATAAGACTTGGGCTCTGTATGCTTGTCCCCAGGTTAAGGCTAATAGACCATGTTAAAACATTCTGTGCAAAATAACCCTCCATATCTTTGGAGAATTATTAATATATTTTTCTCTCAAAATAATGAAGCTCATTTTTCTGTCGGGTACTGAAATCTTAGTCTTCACTCTGAATTTAATCTTGCAGCAAACATTCTTGATTCCATGCACAGTTCCATGCTTACATGTTGTGGTAATCAGTCTCTACTACTAGAGAAAATATTAGACATAATGTTAAAAAAAAAAATCACTAAAAAAAAATCATGGATTACTTTGATACCTGTAAAAAGTAGTCATTATTAATATCACTCGTCTTTTTAATCATAATATTTTTCTTCACTACTTTTTTCCTGTTGGGTTTCTCTGCCTCCAGGTCTCTTTTCTCAAAATATAGATTTGAGGATTAAGTGTTGACTGTCTGCTGTGACCATGTATAACAGAAAGTGCCAAAACTGATGTGACAAAACTGTCTCTCCAAACCCCACTGTAGCATCTAAATATTTTATATACCCTGTTCAGGCAACACAAAGCAATGAAAAGTACTTTCACTTGATGGTTGTGAATTATGAAACAGCTCCCGGTTTTCCTGAAGCCCTAGGTGAAATCTAAGGATGCTTGCCAAGATGTGTCTTGTAAATAAATCAGCTCTACCTACACAAGAACAATTCAGACAAATTGCCATTTAGAATTCACTGCTTCACTAGGGAGGACAAAGACAAGAAAATGGAGAAAAGTCCATATTAGGGCAAATCTTAAGACAAAATAGGTACTTTAATTTAATGCAGTACTAACTAACTAAAAGAGGAAGATAGACATTGATAGCTGCAGTGTTAAAAATATATATAATAATGGCAGTGACATTTGACTTACTCATAGGAACAAGATGACAAATAGGCACTGTTGGATTCTTTGTAACAAAGCCAGCTTGTATGAAGAAGTGTATGTACTCCAGGTGATAATATAAAATCTCAGTAAACTGGAAACCTAGTTAACAGCAGCCGCTTGTGTACCCATATTGTGTGAGGTCTTGCATGCTGTACTAATTTAATATAAATAAAACTTATATTCCTTGAAAGACCTGAGCAAAAGTGACTTCTTGTTCTCTTACTCCTTGTTCTTATGGATGCAGAGGCTTCTATCTGATTTGAGAACTCCAAAATACATTTTTCCAGAACATGGAGTAATTACATTTGAATTCCCACATCATCCACATAACTTGAAGAAGAATTAAAATGATTGATTCGCAGTGGAATGTTTTTGTCTAGGTTCCTTATAAGGGGTGGTATATATTGTAAAACTTGTTCCAGTTCTTTGTATAAAATATGCTGCAAAAATTATTATTTGCTAAGTCATGTCCTATCAGGCTGACTTCCCACACCATTTTATTTAACCTTTTCCCTCCAGCATATTTCCAGTTGGTAGCTCACCTGGGAGGGAGTAAGAATCGACTTCAAAGAGTTCTTTCCACTGAAATTGCAAAAAGATAATTTCTGCCTCTATCTCCCTGGCTTGGTGTATTGTTATAATTCATGATACTCTGTATTCTCACAGCACATATCTGTTTCCACTGGTTGCCCAGGGATCATAGCATTTTTTCAGAGATACATTTGGAGAACAGTTCCAGCAAATTCTAGGGCATTTGGCCCCAGAAGTCTACTAACTGAATGCAACTTGTGTTCCCAAGTTGTTTGGCTGTAACCTGAAAGCCCTGCTGTCGTTGCAGTTGTGGATTGTACTGCTTAGACCATAGCATTCCTGTCAGCTTTTCTTTCATGAAATCAGAGTCATTCATTCTTACTTACTAATGTTCTGGATACCTCTCATGAAAATCTTTAACTAAATGAATTATTCCCCTTCATTCAAATTGTGGTACCTTTGTTGTGCTTCCTTGTTGTTATAGCATTACATCACTGGAGTTATTTTTGTGAGCAGTATAATGACCTCTTAATCAGCAGCAGTAGTGTAAAGAATTAGCACAGACTGCATTTTCCAACTGCTCTTTAGAAATAGACAAGGAATTCACAGGAAAAGGATGTAGAAAAAGAAGGACAATAAACTTAAGAATAAAAAGAACCTCAATCAAGTAGCTAATTCATTTCCAAGAATCGCAAAAGAAACATAGAAATATATTTTTATGGTTATCCATAACTCTATAGGACTTACATTTTCTGCAGTTACTACACAAGTTTAATATTTCTTTTAGGGATAACTACATAGAATTTATTGTTATTGTTATTTCTATGTTCTTGTTTCATACATATCTTTAATTTTGTTGTTGTTAAAAGAGATTGTTTCTTATGAACCCATTTGTTTCTCACAGAGAACTATTATGTAGACATATATAGCATATATATTTTAAGGCTATAATCATTCCTTCTGGTAAGCCAGAAATTTACCAGAGGCCTATCCCCAGCTTTGATAGGGGCTTTCTTGATTCATGATAGAATTTAACAATTTCTCTTAGTCTTTGCCTTCTTACTTCTGATGAAAAAATCTCTGGGCAGAAAAAAATCTTCCGAACTTGTGAAGCTAATATTTAGCTGACTTTTTTTATTTTTGTTCATATGTATACATATGCATGTACATATACATCTATTTGTACACCTATATATGGAAGCAATTTATTTTTTTTTCCTATAACAATAAACACTGCAGTAGTTGAACAGGATTTGTTTTTTTTTAAATTTCCCTGTTTAAACATTTCCATTTTGACACTCAGAAATTGTATGCCATCAGATAAGTACCTTGAAAGTACTTAACACAAGATATTGATATAGGATGATTACTGTCATAAATAGTATAGGATATAAATGTTTGGTTCTAAAGTATTTAAATATTAAATTAGATTTTCAAAGCAGGTCACTTAACATACAAATAAGTATGTCAAAATCATACTTTTGTGAGGTTGCATCCTTCTCCCTAATGGAACAATAAATTCCAAAGAATAAAGAAAGTCATTAGCTATGGCAAAGTGGTATTTAACATCCCAGATACTCAGTTTGCTGAAACAGTGTACTAATGATATAATATGTCCCAAAGCCCACCTTCTGTCACATCAGTGTTTCCATTCTACAGCATGAAGGAAGCATTCCAAAACAAAAGAAGTCACTTTTTAGGGCACAGATGAATGTCATAGTTCTTGATGGTCTTTTGAAAAAAAGATGAGAGCAGCAGCCACCCTCAGTTTTGCCAATTTTAAATAATCCTTTTATCTCACTGATACATGCAGTGAAGTGTTATGAGGAATGTTGGCTCCATTTCAAAATGCAGCCCACAACATGGTTGGATATTGGTCAGACACCATGTAACCTGATGCTACTCACTGCTCATGTATGCAATGCAGAAAGCAAAACAAAAGAAAAACTTCACAGAAAGAAATAACATGAGGTAGTTAATGTAATAAGAAAAGACCCCTTCAAAAGATTTTTTTTTCTTAGGATAAGATTTGTTTGCAGAGAATGTTACCAGTCCCTGGGATATCAGAAATAATCTGGGTGTAACAAAAGGCTTCCAGCCTTGGTATTCTGTTCATCAAGCTTCCTATTTATCTTCAAATTAGAAAGACTCTGAAATACTGCATTTTCTTATCTTTAGCTTGTAAACTTTGATCTTGTCATAGTGCTCAATTATTTCTTACAGTAAAATCCTATTAATTAAGGTATCCTAGTGAGTACTCAGTATCTCTCCTATGTAAGAGTCATCATCAAAACACCTTGAAAAGATATAAAAAATGAAATAAAATACTGCCATTAGTTAAGATTATATTCTCTGCATTCCATTTATATTTATAATTTTAATAACCTTATATATATTTTACTTTCTTTCTTCAGTTAAACTATGATTATGATTTGAAAACCTCCCTGAATTATCTCTGCACTCTTCTCTTGTCCATGCTTTGCACCATTTCTCTTCTGTGCATTTGCCATTTTTCTCACCCACATTAGAATACATAATTTCTTCATCAGAATCCTAGCTAGTCACATTTAAGATTCTTTCTTCCTAAATATCATCTCAATTATTTTTCTGACTAAACTTATGATCTTGCTTTCTATGATTTCCCTTTTCACTTCACTATTAATGGTAAACTTGATAACTAGTAACATATGTCAAGAAATACTACCTTCACTCCCACCTAGTAGAAAAGGTTCATGTCACTATCTTTGACTATTCTGCTCTCTCTCGAGTATTTATCTGTATTTAAAATTGCAAGCTTTTTGGCAATGACATTTTCTGTACTACTGTAATCATAGGTACTTGGAAATTTATTAGTACTTAATGACATTCAAAATTATAATTAATTGCCAAAGCGGGGTTATTTTCCACTCTTTTTTTTTCTCTACATAAGCAAATGAAAATGTAAATAACAGCACACTATGCACAAAGCACTTTTTCAAAACAAACTTCATTCTTTGTTAATCTCTGTTTATACTTTTAGGGCATTTCCATTATGTAGAAAGAGTTCTAATCCTCACTATGAAGATTAATATTTCCACAAAACAGTATAAAATTCTAAATTGAATTGCAATTACATTTCATCTGCTGAATTAATTTTATCTAGTGATTTTTTATTTTTTATGTATATAGATATATTGGAATTACACTTTCTCTAGTAATCAAATCCGATTAGAAAAAAAATTAGTTTACAGTTTCCTAAAATGTGTTTCTTAAATTTCTGTTGCCCTATCATTTTTTTGTTGGTTTTGTAATCTTCTAATATTTTTTCAGTAGTTAAAAGTTAAAATTTAAATTGGTAATAATGAAAATTTCTCCCACTTGCCTTTGTTTTTGGGTTTTCCTTTCATGAAAAGTGATGTTTTTTCCTACTTTTTTGGCAGCTTTTCCTAGAACCAGAGAATGATAGGGGTTAGAAGGGACCTCTGGATATCATTGAGTCCAACCCCCCTGCTCCATCAGGGTCACCCAGAGCAGAGGGCCCAGGATCGCATTGTCCAGGGGGGTTTGGAATCTCTCTGGAGAAGGAGACTCCACAACCTCTCTGGACAGCTTATTCCAGGGCTCCGTCACCCTCACAAGAAGTTTTTCCTCACATTGAGCTTGTAATAGTATTTTAGCTTTTCAACCTTTAATAGCATTTTAAAATAGAAGTAGAGTCAACAAAAAATGTATCAAGATATCTAGTTATTGGGAATGGATATCCAGCAACTATGTAACATTTTTTATGATTTCATACCGGGTATATCCCTTGAACATATTCCTGTTGCCATTAGATACCTCTTGTTGCCACGTAGATACCTCCAAAACCATAAAATGGTGTAGTTCTCATGGCTAATAGCAGGAATGAACACGTGGTGGCACACAGCTTTACTTCAGGTAATTACTTAGGATTCATAGTATAACCCCAGGTGATGCCTCACATCAGCTTTTCTCAGTCCCACTCTCACTGCTATTGTTAATGCCAGTAGAGAGATTAAAGCTGACCCATCTTAGTGTCATAATTTCGGCTGCAACTGTAGGTATGTCCATTTTCATAAGAAGCTGTACATCTGCAGAGCATATTCCTGTGCTGATAGAGAGACTCAAGATACAGTTGTACATAAACATAAGTTAAAATTTAACCAAGTTGTTTCAGTTTATAACTGTACATGTATGGTATAAAATTACCATGCAGAATGTGTTGAACAAGAAAGCATATTTCTTTGAACTCTGGATGTCCCCAGAATAATCTAGTTTTTACAAAACATATTCAATTATTTCCTGCAATTTACTACATGCCATTTTTAGCAATTCTGCTTTTTCTTCCTTGATCTCATCTTCGTGTTGTCATAATATCTTTCATTGAGTTGTACAGATAGAATTACAAAGGGAATGAGTAAATCATTCTGATTCTGTAATTCATCTAAAGTCATTGCTACTGTAGCTCTGCAACTTCTTGTTTTCATTCATACAAGAGCTATATTTTTCTAGTGGAATGCAGTTAGCATGCAAGATTTGAATGTATTTTATTGATTTCAGGAAAAAAAGAATTCAATATTGAAATGTGAAAATTGTTGTTTTGTTTTGCTTTTTGCAAAAACTGTGTTATTGTAGAAATACAAAATGAATAAAAAACAGGTTTTCTCTTTAGTGAAATGCTGTCTTTGTGTTATTATACAAGAAGGGAGTCATCCAGATAGGCATAAGCACTTTCAACCCACTCTAGTTTAGGCAGTTATCTGAGTTAGAAATCTTGCCACTAGGTTTCTTCCATAGGTAATGGAGACAGATCTTGCTAAGGGACAGTCTAGCCTACCTACGATTTGAGCCATGCTTCTTAGGCCACCCCGCTCTCTGACTTAATGATATAAAATAAGGAAAGAAGCAACCTCAGTAGTACTCCTATTCTAGTTTCTTTGGGGTATGTCAAAGTTTAGTGGAATGGATGTATGTGAAAAATTTCTGACTTGCTGTTATGGAAGCACATGGAGAGAGAGAATTTAATCTGCCATTTCTTCATCAACTGTTGTATTGGGAACAGAGGCACAAGCCAAAACCAGTTCCTGTGGAGGGTGTCAAAAGACAAAGCAGAGGCATTTATATCAAAATTTGAACAACAGAGTGATTTCATAACGCAGAGTCCACCTGGACCCGAGTCTAGTTTTTCTGCTAAAAGAAAACCTTGGCACAGATGAATTGATAATTTTATAGTATCACATGTTTATTAAACATTGAGCATGTAGCACTGTCAACTTATGTCGTGCTTTACAAAGAGTTAATAAAATAGCCCCCACTCTGTGATGAGATTGCAAAGGGTAAAACAGGCCATGGGATATTATTTCAGCAATGAAAGAAGTGAGGAAATAATAAATAAAAGAATGGTGGAAAGGGATAGATCATTTCAGTGAACTCTTATTTGAAGGGAAAAAAGTGTCAGCCTTGGCAAGGAAGAGGATCAGACTTTCCAAATTGCATCATGAGAGGAATCAATTTGGGAAATAAAATAGGAGGTGCACAGAGAAGAGAACAACAAAATACATTTTAGCTAAAACGTCTGTCTCTGTATGTCCTGATCAATTAATATAATGAGATCTTTCTAGAACTCGTTAATCAGCTTCAATCTTGGTTACTGTAAATAACATTGAGTCATTTAAGAATTCAATTTGCTAATAATAATTTTTTCTTACTTTTATATAAGTGTGCAGAACAGCATATGAAGTCAGATCTTTAGCATTGACTTCTTCCTTTCCTACCTCTTATTTGCCTATTAATCAATTAAAATATCCTCTTATTTTCTCCTTGACAGCTGAAATGTAATAATATGTCTTGGAAAAGTAAAATAGGTTAACTGGATTGTGCTTCACCATACACTTATTCACGCTGTCAGAGAACTCAGCTAAGTTTATTAAATATGATTTCCTGTTACAAGAACCAGTCTGACTCTTTTTCTGGGACAGATAGATATATATATAACACAAGATATGAAGAAGGCTGACACAATCAGAAGTATAGGAGAAGAAAAATGCTCTGGAAAAGACATTTTGGATACTTGGAAAGGAATGAGAGGCCAGAAAGCAGATAGTTGGGTATCTGTCTCAAACAGTGCTTTGAAAATCCCATTAACCGGGACTGAACGTTCAGTCTGTTTAAGGTTGAAACCAAAACTTTATATCGGTCTCCCTTATCTGCTGTCAGAGAAAGATCTGGTTAATTTGAGGAGGCATAAAATTCTTTCCCAATTGATGCAAGTTTCCATGGGGTAGCTAAAGGTTGGGGGCAGGTGAGTTGTGTGGTAAACCACAAAGAGTTTGTTGGGTTTTGGTTTGTTTGTTTGTTTGTGGGGGTTTTCTTTGTTGTTGTTTTAACTTAAAATGGTTATCACTTGTCCTATCACTACACTCCCTGATGAAATGTCCCTCCCCGTATTTCCTGTAGGTCCCCTTTAAGTAGTAGAAGGCCACTACAAGGTCTTCTTGGATCCTTCTCCAGGCTGAACAGCCCCAGCTCTCTCATCCTGTCCTTATAGGAGAGATGTTGCAGTCCTCTGATCATTTTTGTAGCCCTCCTCTACTTGAGCAGGTCCACATCTTTCTTGCGCTTTAAATATATTTAAAAAGCAGTAATAATATTCATGGTAATCTTTTCACCACAAAATTAAAGACTGTATTTTGTACATAGCATAAACCTGCATGATTTCTAATACCTGGTAGAGGGATTATTTTTGCTTGTTTATTTGTTTTTAAAATTCAAAGATCTTTGAATCTTTGGTTTCTTTGTTCACATATACTTCCTGTCAGGAAAATATACCTCCCAATGAAGCAGGACTGAAGCTCAGCTCAGTGCTTTATTGACTGTAATATTCAAAGAGATGCACTTGTATAAAAGCAACTGTTTAACCTGGACATAACAATCTATAACAACCTAACCACTGTTTCTTTATATTAAATCCACTTAAGGTGAAATGATACTTCATCTTACATTACTTTTATTCATTATCTTCAAGTCAGCGCTGAACTGAAACACTTTTGTAGGTACCTTGTTCTGTAAGGTATGATGGCTAAGGAAAAGTCAAAGCATCCAGCATGTCTTAATATAAATCCTGGTAGTCATTTCTGTAAACATATGGATTGCCATGGCTGTGTGTTGTGTATACTTACAGATAAGAATAACTGAATACATAGTGTCAAGTCAAAGATTTGTCTAAATCAGATTTTTATGTAGCTTCAGGAGAGAATGTGTACAGAATTTGTAAAGAACAATATGAAAGAGACAATAAAATATTTTTTTTTTCTAGAATTGAATCATAGAATCTTTTGGGTTGGGAAAGACCTTTAATATCCTTAAGTCCAACTATAAACCTAACACTGCCAAGTCCAACACTAAACCATGCCTCTAAGCACCACATCTACACATCTTTTAAATACCTCCAGGGATGGTGGCTCAATCACTTCCCTGGGCAGCCTGTTCCAGGCCCTGACAACCCTTTCAGTGAAGAAATACTTCCTGGTATACTATAAACCTCCCCTGGTGCAACTTGAGGCCATTTTCTCTTGCCCTGTCAGTTGTTACTTGGGAGAAGAGACCAACACACACCTCACTACAACCTCCTTTCCCATAGTTGTAGACATTTATAAGGTCTTTCCTGAGCCTTCTTTTCTCCGGACTAAACAACCCCAGCTCCTTCGGCTGCTCCTCATAAGATCTGTTTTCTAGACCCTTCACCATCTTAGTTGCTCTTCTGTGGACACCTGCAAGAGCTTCCATTCTTAAAATAACAACAAAATCACTTTTGTGAATGTCACTGATATAAAAGTCTTGAGAGAAAACCAGCATTTTTTAAAAAATTCTTTTTCTGTTCACATTGTGCAGCAGACTGGACATTCGAATACGGACAGGCAGTTGCTGAAGTAGTTGGATGAAAAATATGTATCTACATATATTGATGATATTTTTCCTATGCACTAATCCATATTTTAGCAAATTCAATGACTTTAAGAAATTTAATAATTCATCTTTCAGCTGGATATAAATATTTGACAGCATTATTAGATATAAATCCTTTTTCTTCTACTACACTTAACCTTTTTATATTGCTTATGTTGTTTACAGCAAAAATAATGGACTGCTGAAGATTAAACAAACACATCTCAGGAAATGCAGTGACATTTCATGTGTGAAGTGAAAGGGCCAGATAGGCAGCTTATGAAAAAGCTAAAGTCCCAGAATGAAACTCTGCAGGAGAAACCACACAAATAGGCTTGAGACAAGTTTTTCAACATCACACAATCAGTGCTTTTTTCTCTGATCTTTAGGAACGCTTCCTACTTCTGTAGAAAGAGAACTCTCCCCTTTTTCTGTTGAAAGAATAGCAGTCTTAATACATATTAATTCCTTAGCTTTTATGATAAAACTGCATCTAGTAGCAATTGGACCGAGACTGTAAGTTTTTATAAATGGCACGCCAACACACAGCCATTGTGAATAACGGATCATGCTCAGTTGCCTAAACTGAACTCACTCCAATGTCCTGTGAGGCAGGGGAAGGTCCTGTATTTCTTTGCCAACACCTGAAATGTCTGATCTCTCTCCCACTGCATGTGTTGGGCATGACACGAATATACATATATATTACTTTGTTATTGATTTTATCACAAAAACTATTCTAAAGGGGTTTTATAATGCTAAGTCATACAATGTGAAAGTTAGTGTGACAAAGATAGTTTAATTTAAGTGGGAGTTTGTCCCTGAAATGAAATTGTTCAATTCATAGGTCCCAAGGTGACGCCCATAAAATAAAAAGATAGTCATAAACCAGCTACATTTCAGAGGAGGAAAGTCATCAGGTAGATCAGTCCCAACATATAATTCTCTGTTTATTGCATTCTTTATATTTTAAATTAAGAATTATTCACTTTTTAGCAACACCTGTTGCTCTCTGAAGCCTACAGAAGTAACCTGATGCCAGAGCTGCCAAATGTTAAAAAAATACTGCAGAGCAAATCTTTTCCAGAAATAGTGGTTTCATTTTTTTGCACAGAAAGCTAATAACACAACTTGAAAAGAAAAAGTTGGAAATTAGAAAAGAAAACTCACTGAGGTGAGATCTGAAAGAAACTGGATGGGCTGATCCAGTCACTGCAGGGGAAACTAGAATCGTTTGCTTATGTTAGGCATTCGTTTTCATCCATTCTTTGTTCCTGTGGAAGTTATTGTCTTACCTATTGGTATAAATATGAAGAGATTCACGGGGCATTAGTCTAACTAAACAAGGATTTCAGGAAGGAATATCCACATATAGAGCACATTTATACCACTGGGAACTGGAGAAGGCATTTCCTTTGTATGGTTTTGTATTCAAGCACTGTAGTACAAGAATAGAATTACTCTGTATAGCCTATCATGAGAATGGTTTCAGTACAGGAAATGAAGCTATTCTGGGAAGTATTAAACCATTTATTCTGTGAAAGCAGAGTTATGGTTAGAAGGGGTATGCCTGATCACAGGTTAATGAATGTGGAATCTAGATTAAACATATTACCAAGACTGAATATAATATAATATAATATAATAGAGCAGACAGGTTAATGCACAGAAGTACATCAGATGTTAGTGCTGAGTTGAGATAGTTATTTTTCTTCATAATAGTTTATATTTGTGACCAAAGCAGTGTTGACATCACAGGGATGTTTTTGTTATTTCTAAGCAGGGATTACACAGCTTCAAGGCCTTTTCTGCTCATCACCCCAACCCACCAGGCTGGGGGTGCACAGGAAGTTGAGAGGGGACACAACTGGGACATTCCATACCACATGACATCATGGTCAGCATCTAAATCTGGAGGACAAAAGAGGTGGGGGAACAATCCGAGTTACAGCATTTGTCTTCCCAAGTAATCAGTACAAAGGATGGAGACCAACTTTCCTGGGGGTAGTTGAACGTGCCTGCCAATGGGAAGTGGTGAAAGAATTCTTTATTTTTCTGTGCATGCAGGTTTTACTTTACTTTTCCTTTTTTTTTTAATATAAATTGTACCTATAGCATCACATTATTTTCCTCACTTTTACCCTTCTGAATGTCTTCCCATCCCACTGCATGGGGAATAAGCAAGCAGCTGTGCGGTATTGAGCTGCCTACCAGGCTTAAGTTATGACATCTTGAAACATAAATTAGGAATATTACAAAGACATCTAATGTCTTTACTGCTTGTCTTCTAAAAAAATGGGATTATTTGTAAAGACAATCTTTGTGTATGTATTACACAATGATAAAAAAAAGGACAAGTTTACTAGCAGCTGCTGATGGATAGGTAGGCATGAAAGATATGGGGAGAAGACAATGCAGTCATTGGCTTCTATTAGCAATTGCTGGCTAATAGTTACTTACATGAAAAAGGGGCATTTTCTTGACATGCTAAAACCAAATCCAGATAGAAAAAGATGAATGCTAATATTGTGTGGAAGGTAGTTGAAGGCTATAGCAAAGCCATTTTCTTAAACAGTGTTATGTGATATTGAAAGGTTATGGAAAAGGTCAAAAGAATATCAGTATGAGGTTTAAAATGAGGTTTTATAAGAAGATAGAAGTAAAGTGATTGATATGTTTTAGAGAGCTGAGGAATCTAACTTGGAAACAAATGGAAAGGAAGTAACAATTCTAATTTCTAATTAAAAACATTAACAGAGAAATGAAACATCTCTGACATGCTTAACAAATGTTATAAACTTAGTTTTATGGTCTCATTTAAGTAATCTACTTAATCTCTAAAATACTAGCAATGTTAACGGTAATAAAATGTATGCCATGTATTTTCATTAAGATGCTCTGTTTCTAAATGATCCCAGAATGAAGTCATTATTATTTTCTGCAATAGATGCATCCACATACACATGTAGATAGATCCATTGGATGTTAGGTATTCATTCTCTGCTGAATAAAATCAGATTTTTGTGAATGATCAAGAGGTGAAAGACTGATAGGATTATAAATCTTTCTTATGCTTTCAAAATAAATGGTGTTTTAAGGAGCAGAACTTGCTGTTATTCCAGATCAACAATGAAAACTTTTGCAACATTCCAGTTATCTCTTTTGTACCTACAAACAAGGCCATCCAAGAAGCTCTTAATCCTCTGCAGACAGCACCTGTGCATATACTAATAAGATATATAATTTACCAATTGGATCACTTTCTAATTGTTAACATGAGGATTAAATTAGGATTAGGAATAGAGTGATGTCCCTATGATGATCATACTCTGTGGAGTATAAAAAAAGAGGATTGTTGAGCAAAAAGGTTAGGAATAGGTTTGCCTTTTAAGAATACCTTTTGAGTGTGTGAGCAGCCATAGCTTTCTGGATATGTCTGAGGGGGTTGGACCCACCCCAACAACCTGTGAACAGCTGTCATTAAGACCTAATTAATTTTAGTCAAAATGATCTTGATTATCTTAAAAAGTTTTTAAAACTAGAAGTTTAGCTGACTTGACTCCCTTTAACTGCAAATGTTTACAGAATGGTCACAGCAGCAGTTTTGGAGGCATACAGTGGCACAGAGGGAAGGATTGGCCTTCTGTAAATGGGCAATTTTTGTCAACCCAAAATAGGTCTTTGTTGTTCTTTGGTGGAATTGCAGGGTTCATATATGCCTGCAGGTGTAGCATTTTCCCCGTGTCTCTAAATTCTGAGCATCATTATTAGATGCTTGGGCAACACAACTCATTTGTTGCTGATATCTGTTTGTTTGCTTGTCATTACATTTTTGTTATTGTTGTTCCTCTTCCTTCCTATGTATCTTCCCCAACCCCACTTGAAATGCAGAAGAAAACACAGTACTTTTCTTAGGCCTCTACATGCAATTGATTTTTAAGGAGTTTTCCTGTACATTCTGACAAAATGCAAAATAGAAATATCTTTAAGGCTGCTCAAAGCAGAACTGCATGCTAAAAATGTTTATTCAGTTCTTTGATTAACTTAAAAAATTGCAGTCAGTGTTAGTCCTTTATTCTTGATATGTTTTTAATTCTTTCAAGTAATCGTGTCTACTGTATCATTTGGTAAAACAGATTTATGTTGATTTTCATCACCACAGAAAAGATAGATCTATAAAGGTAATAAATCTTTAAGTGCTTCCTAACCTTACACAGCCATTATAGGTTGAAAGATAATCAATAATCATGACAGAAAAACTGCATGTGATTCATCTTTCAAATCAACTCACTTCTTTATGACACAATGCCAATAAATGAGACTGTAAATGCCATGATCAATTTTCCTTATAAAAATACCTGGACTTGAAAGGCTATTCATAAGAGTTAGTTTCCTAGGCACAATAAACACTAGATAGATTTTCCGTGTTCACTACGTTTCACATGCTGTCAAATTGCACCATCCAATTACATACTCTTTGGTGTCTAGTGCAAAGTATTTTTGACTGCAAATTTAGCTGCTTTTATACCTTAATTCTGACAGTGTTTCCTATTTCAAGTTATTAATGTGAGGGA
>JANHFX010012022.1:0-22079 GCA_027560015.1 Chloroceryle amazona | reverse complement strand
TTTTTGACTGCAAATTTAGCTGCTTTTATACCTTAATTCTGACAGTGTTTCCTATTTCAAGTTATTAATGTGAGGGAGTGCTAGTGAGGGTTTCTCTACCCAATGTAATCAATTATTATTGAATAATTCAATAGGTTGAATTTTATTTTAAATAAGCAATTTTTACTTTCTGAAATTAATATATCCCAATGTGTCAGGCTGTTCTTGCTGAATCAGTGTGCTAGAGCTTAGACAGCTTCCAAGATGTTTGTTGTCCTGGTGACATCTTTTGCAGTATCACTTCAGGTAATGTAAGGGTCAAGGAGTCGGGAATTTAAATTTACCCATACAAGTATAATTTCAGACAGGACTCTGTGAATCAGGATTTTTATTTTCATTAGCATTTTTTTACCATTGTTCATTCTGGCTTCTAAATATGAACATAATATAATGGAAATGGTGTTGAAAATAGTTTCTGCTTTTTTCTCCTTTCCCCCTACTTTGAAATTAGAGAGAACTATATTGACAGCACGACATGAAAAGTCACTCTATAGTTCTCACTTGGGAAGAGGAATTTGCTCTAGCTACTTAAAACTCTCATTGCCTGAAGCTATTGCAGTTTTGGCCTGACATTGCTACTCCATCTAATGTAAAAATTCTGCCAGCATGATTAGTGAGATGCTGAACAGCTAAACTGTGACTTAATTTAAAATGGTCAGTCCCACTGGATATAGGCACACTTATTAATTGTGCCTGAACTGGTGAAAGGAAACCTGACTCAGAAACCTGATTTGAAAAATCAAAATTTGGTTCAGAATGAGACTTCCAGATGCGCAGATGACAGAATAAATGCTTTCTGCCCATCATATTCTACACTGAACATTTTAAAATACAATGTAATTACCTTTTGAAATATTTCTGTTCTGTTTTTTCTTTAATAAAGTGTACAGGAAGACAAGCAGTTTGCCATTCCAAATTTTGAAGCACATAGAATTAAATTACTTAGAAATGCTGCATTAAATTAAAATAGTTTAGCTTCAAGTGCAATGAAATATATATTTAATACATTTCCCGTTTTTATCGTTTCTCACTCTAGATTTCATACTGTATGTACAATAAATTACAGAGAGTGAAACACAGCAAAGCATTTCCTTAACAGATGCAGTTAATTACAGGTATTAATTTAATATGTATTTGTTCAGAGTTTAATAATGCATGTATTGTACCTCAGGGCCTACATTGGCGCATGTAAATAGATGTCAGGATTATATATTCTGGCATACATTATTTTATTAATTTATTATAGTTTATTATATAAATTATTATATTAGTGCCTCTAAGGAGGGAGAAAAAAAAAAGGAAACTGAAATGCTAAATGAAAAATTTTCTGATTAATAGAAGTTTATTTCAAACTGTGTTCAAATACCAGTATTTTTATCAGTTGATCTCATTTTCAGTGGACATCATTGTGTTTTAGATTGTGGAACGGGAATAAATAAGGCTACCATGGACATTAGAAGTTTTTTGTTGTTTTTTTTTTTTCTTTCCTGTTAAAGATATATGTAGCATTCCTACTTCCATCCAAAACGAAAGTAAACGTAAGACTGTTCAGAAACTTGCACTCTCTGTCCAGAGTGCATTCAATACATTATTACTGGAGAGGAGGTATGTGTTAGTGAATGGGGGGGGGCAGAACAACCTTCGTACGAGAACATGAGAGATGAGGGGTTTTGAAACAAGCTGCTGTCTTTAATTAAGGTATTGCAGTCTACACACAGAAACATGTACATTTTTGTAAATAAACAGGATTTTATAAATTATGCTAGACACAGGATTAACCGTTCTTCCTAACTGGGATACACAGAATGTCCCAGCTTGAGTTTCCTTTCATGGGAAAAGTGTAAAGCTATTATAAACATGAAGGCTGGTATTTTCAAAGTCTAAATGTGTTGGTACATAATGTACTTCCCAGTACATGTCTGTACCATGTTCTTATTCCAATTAGCCAAACTGATACCTGTTCAAAACATATGACAGTGACTATTTCCTTAGAAAGAAAGCGCTGTTGGGTAAGTGGTGGAAGACTGGCCCACCTTTGGCTCTTGTGTGAGGTTGAGTTACCTGAGGATTGGCCCCTATCCAGATGTGGTACCCTGAGAGTGAGCTATGTGGAATAGCATAAAGGCAACCAGATAACATAGTGGGAGGTGGATTTTCAACTCCCACTGGAGTTCAGCAGATCTGAGTACTAACCATTTTTGGATCCTTTGAGATTCCACTCTTTCTGAACTAAGTTTTTAACAACACCTCCAAAGTTAAATGAGATGTATCCTATAATGAAAATAATAAATTTTATGTAGTAACACCACAGTGTAAATCATAGAGGTAGAAATTACCTTCTGACAGATTAATGTAACTCAATAAAGTTCAGAAACAAGATGATCTATTATAAGCATTACAAATATCTGGAGATTTTAGGTCTTCATTAGAGTTTTAGAGTAAATTTGAATAGCAATCATATAAAAATCATATGTTAAAAGGTGTGCACAAAATCAAAGTAATTTAGAAATTTCATTAAGTATAAAATATTTTTGAATTTCATAATTTGTCTTTAATAGGTATGACAACAAAATTGCTTTTCAGTGCATTACAGGATGGACACAACATCCCACCTGTAGAGTAAATCAATTTTTATACAATAAAAAAAGTCATGTTAAAATAATCAATCTTATAATTATACTCAAATTAGTAAAAGGTTTCCCTACTGATGTAACCCCTTGAAACTGTTGAGAAAGGACATGTATTAATACTATAATATAAAGCCATCTTATAATGTGTTGCTGAACTACACAGTATCTCGTTAGCTAGTAAAACAGTGTATAAAATCAAATTCATAATGTGTCAGGAATTTAGGATGACAAAATGAAAAGTCAGATAGAGAAGAAATTTATTAATCCTGCATAAAACTTGGAGGATTATTTAGTGACCTGACCATGAAATCTACTATAGTGTGAAACTTGTTGCACATTCATGGAACACTTATCGTTGTGCTTACCTCTGTGCAGATGTGGTCTCACTGAACTGAGTCCAGAGTGTAAGTGGTTTTTAAATTTACCATCTAAATCAATAAATATCATATCCAACGATCTGAATATCTCTACATTGTCTGTGTCATTCACAACATAAAATATTATGAAATATTATTTGACATATTATTAGTTCTTATAATGAAATAAAACAAAACCCAGATGAACATAGTGTCTTCTTTCCTATGTGTCTGGTTAAGGTTCTTTTGTAATATTTGAATTAAACAGAATGATTGACAAGAAGATAGGAAGATTCACTTACACGTATGTGAAAGGGCTTAAAGAATCATGTTACAATTTAAAATAGCAATATCTGTTGAAGTACTTAGTATTTAGCTTTTGGGGGTCCCTACTCATTCAAATAATGATCAGTCACTTTCTCTTTCACCACAGGAATTTAAATAGTATCATAGATAGTCTTTGGATGAGAGCTAGTTATCTGAGCAGTTTTTTACATAGAAGTACTTTAAAATCATGATATATTTTAAAAATCTGAATTCTTCATGTTAGAAGTAGGAACTACTGCTATAAATCAACATGAAAAATTTCCCCATGGTGGTGAACTAGCCAAGTATTCTCTGATCACACTGAATAAAATATGAGGTACTGGTGTAAAGTTTAATCGTCCTGTTTCCTCAATTTCCTACTTTCCTTTCAGCAGCAGCCACTGGGGGAACAATTCACTTTTCTGCTTTGTGGAAAGCTCAGGCTAAGGATTTTCTGAGCTCTTTTAATTACTGAGTTTAAGCTAGAGATGCCAAAGGACCCACTGAGCAACAATAAGAGATAATGACTTATGCATGGAATACTAAAAAGTGTTCATCTTGGTAGAACAAAGTAGAATGAAACAGAACAAATGGCAAGTAAAATTGAAAACACAGAAGAAAAGAAGGCGAGCTATATGATGTGAAAAGCAATTTATGGCTGCAAATAAGAAACTAGGCATTAAATGCATTTGTAGATCTTTTGAGGAATCTGAAGTCACAAGGGTAGTGCAGAGTACTGTACAAACTTAATAGATTATTGATTTTCAGAGAAAATATGGTATGACGTCTTTCATGTATAGCTGAGGTATGAAATTCATACATTTAGTAATTTGCATTCCTTTACTTTGTTTTGGTTTTAGTTTTTTGGTTGTTTGGGTTTTTTTGATTGTTCGGTTTTGTTTGGTTTTGTTTTTTTTGTTGTTTTGTTTGTTTGGTTGGGTTTTTTTGTGGGTATTTTTTTTTTTGGTTGCCTTTTTTGCTTAATCTACTGGGATTGTACTTTGGTTTAGGATTAAGGTAACAAACATGATTGCTTTCAGGAAGCATTGTCTCACGGAGACATTTTCTCCAAGTGTCTAAATGAAATCCTGTGTAAAACTTTTTAAATTGTTTAAGTCTTTGATACCTCAAACTTCCTGCAAAACCTTGAACAAATCTCCCTTGATTTCAGGTTGCCATCTGTGGTAGCAAGGGTAATAACAGGGGGAAGAGAGGGGTTTAGAAATTTCTGTTGCAGTGATGGGATCACAAAACTATGACAACAGCCAGTTGTGAACCAGTTTCTTGGTGGGAAGGGAAAGTAAGAAACCCTCAAATTGGTATTATAATACACAATATTTATTATATTATAATAATATACCTAATGTATTATAATCTAGGGGCAATGCAAAACACACTACGTGGAATCATGCAAAGGGAAAAGTGGTCAAATTTAGAAGTCCAATGGGGACATTTTGTCAGTGTTGTGTAAGAAGAACTCAAGACTTTTTGAAGGAGCTATTCTAATACCATTATGCAGCAATGTTAATGATATTTCCGTCTGAGTTACAAGCATTTAAACATGAAGCAGTAGAAGCTCAGAAGTTAATAGGCAAGATAACATGATAATTTCCATTTAAAGTAAATTATTGAAAGGTTCATGCCCAAAATGTAGCTTACACAACACTAATATTCCTCTAGACACTATGAGTTGCTACTGTGATTTTATAATATGCAGATTATTTTCTACTACAAAATATGTCTGACTGCACAAATGGCCTGAAGAAAAATCTGTTCAGGGCTACTAAATACAGAAGTGCCTGAACAAAAAAATTACTGGTAGTTTAGGAGAAGTTTAGGAGATTATTAAGAGTTACAACACATATTCCATATTCATATTCCTGATATCCATTATTGGCTGCTTTCTTAAAGAGGATGCAAGGCTAGGAGAACTTTTGAATTGATCCACTCTGTCAGCTCTACCCTTAAAAGAATGTATTTTGTAAAGTCAACTTGAAATCATAGTAATTTTTTTTTTATTACCTTTGCTCTCTCACTGTGACTACAAATGAATAGTTTCAGAAATGTAAAAGCATATTTGAGCTAATAACATACATTTAATTTTAACATACCTGCATTTATTTTTAACATATCTTCCTAAAGGCAACTAGCTTAATTTGAGAAGCCCAACATGTTATTCTGGTTTCACTGTGTTTAAATTGGTGTCTTGAGCAGTTGCATAGCAATAAGATAACCCACTAATATCTGGTTCTTTTAATGATGGCACAGCTGGTACATGTCAGCGAACATTTTTGCTTAAATGAAACAAGCCAGTCTTGGACTGCGCTATCAAGCTCTCCCTAAAATTGTCTCCAAATTTTAAATTTCATTTTATCTACATGTAGCTTCCAGAAACTGGATTTTCTTATGGACTTTATATACAAGTAGTGTCATTTAGTCCCTGTAATGCATATGACAAATCTTCTATTTAATAACCTTGTTTAGTAACAGGTTTGGCTGCAACATCTTTACTCTGTTGATGTATAACCTTTTCCACAGCCTCATTTTGTTTGTTTTCTGCTTTTTTTTCCAAAATGTTTTTCATTATGTACAATGCTTCACTGCAATTTTGGGCAGGTACTGTATTTTGTGTGTGAAATTGGCTATTTTCTGTGTTCAGTGAGTAACCCTGATGATACATGCTCACTGTTACTGTTTGAACCTTAGTCCAAAAATGTTATCAGAAATAATTTTTCTTTTTCTTTTATATGGGATTTGTCCACATGAAAACAAATAACATTAAAAATATTCATTTTTGAATGCAGTTTTTTACATCTAACACATCATATACTATTCATGTAATTATTGTCTGACAGTATTCTTTGGAGAGTCAAAACAGTGCTCAAAAAATCTAACCATTTGAAACGTCAAAGTAATTTTTTATTGTTAGTTAGTTCCTTTCATTGACTTCAAACCTCCTTCATACCTAAAATAAAGCGAGAACATTAGCTTCTCTACTGGCATAATTCATTGTCACGTCTCTGGAGAAACACTTCTGAGTATGCTTGCGTTTATTTTGTTTAACTGTTATTCAGATTTGGTTTCAAATGGGTGTTTTAAACAGAAAAGTGATAAAGCCAGTATTCAGTTGCAAGTTATTTCTCTTAATTTGTTATCTATGAGTTTATCTATCAGTTTTTCAGGTAGATGTTTTTTGGACATTTTAAACACTTATTTTTATTTGTGGTGCTTGACACTTTATATATTCAATTAAATGGAAATGTCAAACCCAAATGAATGATAATCATATATATCAATGGTATCTCAACTTTCTCAACCATCAGTCTACTCTCAGACCTTACAATTTCCTGCAGATAACTGAATGTTTTAATTCTCCAATTTATAAATGAGAACACTGCCTAAGCTACTTAGCCTCTTTTGATTAGGTGTGAACCTCTTCCTGCCGTCTCAGGCAATAAATTTTCAGAAGTAGTGCTTTTGTTGGTGTTCTCATACATATCCTAGAACTGAAGTGTTGTAATAAGGATTTTGCAACAGTTTTAGAGATGTGTTTAATAGTTTGATGTAAGACAAGTTTAGATATGAACAAGTTTTACAGACTGTTTTAAATCTAGCTGTAATCCCTAATTTTTCTCCTCAGTTGAAATTTACATTATTTTGATGGATTTCACAGTGTTAAGTAAGTCCATTTGCAACCAACTTGCAAATCTGTCTACCTATGCATCTCAGATTCATGACTTCTTGAGATTACTTGGATCTGTAGAGATTTAGCTTTGCCATTTTCTCAAGCATTACATTTCTCACTACACTTGTACCTCTTTTTCTGTTGGTAGTTTCATATCATTTCAAATCTTTTCCCCTGTTAATGACATAAAGCAGAGCTAGGCTCGAGCCTTTGCTTCCATTGTACATATGAAGCCTGGATATCTTGGTCCAAGATTTTGTAACCTCTTGTGGGATAAGAGTACCTGGTGCTAGATCACTCAACCCCTAAAATGGTAGAATGCTCTGAGGAGATGGACTGGAAGGTATATTCGTGAGGCTCAGGAAAGAATGTATGCAGTGATTGACTGTGTCTGTCACAAAGATGAATTTGTCTCAAGACAAAGGGGACTGAGGAGTGGCCCTTGCTCTGAATAAACAGCTACATAAATTGAGAGGGTCAGCCATCCACACCAGCTGAGACCATTAGCCAACTAGATATAGCAGTTGAATGGATCAACTGATTTTATCTGTTCAGTGAATTATCCTGTTATATCATCTGATTTTAACTGTTAATCCCTGAGTTGATAGACTGCAAGTGTCTTCCTGATTTAACCAGAACAGCAGAGTTGAGTGTGTGTGTGTATATGGCTCAGCCCAGCAGAGTACAAATAAAATCCAAAAGAACACTGAAAAGAGAAATGGAATTGGGCTCATTTCTACTCACATACTCCTTTGTGGTGGCAGGGGATGCCTAGCATCATGACAGTGGGCATATTATAAAGACTGGTAATGATCTTTGTATTTGTATTGCTGTGCTACTGTAAATTAAAACTGCCATGGAGAGGACCAATTAGTTTCCCAAAGTCTGTTTTGCCTGTGATGGCAATTATTGAGTGATCTCTTTGTACTTATCTCAGACCATGGGCTTTTCTCCTCCTGTCCTGTTGATGGAGAGGGAGTGATAGAGTCAGTTGGTAGGCACCTGGTGGCCAGCCAAGGTCAGCTCCCCACAGATTTGTCCTGTGATGAATGTCAGCGATGGCATTCAGACTGTATGCGGTGGCATAGGGGCACTTAATCTGAGCTATCAACCGTGACACCTTACTAGAGGAACAAGCCCCAGTTCCTTTCTGGTGTTTCACAGGTGTTTCCCTGTTGGTTCCTAAATACATCAGCAGCCCCTGGTTCTTCTCTGTTACTGAAAATTCCACTCCCTTCCACTGCTCTATTAAAGATGCATTGGCACAGACAGACTGAAGCATGACATTTTATATGAATTAAAGAGACTGAATGAACTGTTTAATAGCACCATATTAATCAAAATGGAAGATAATGCTGAATATAATACAATGTCCTCCTTTTACATTAAACTACATGGAAAAGAAGTCCTTTTGATTATTTTTTAATTATATACAAAAATAAGGAAAATTAGAATTCCATTTATGGCTGTAATTCATATAATATCCAGAATCTTTCAAATGGTTTCAGCTTTGAATAAGGAATCTATTATTTAACATTAGGAACTTATGTTTAAACTGTCGCTTCTTCAAGAAGAGTGCCCATGCAATTTGGAGGCATATTTTCATTAACTTACCAATCAACTGAAAGGTAGCATGCTAGAATAGATAGCTTAGATATATAAAAGCATCTATCCTGTTCTAAACTGTAGTTTATACAAAACAAGTTCTTTTGAAAATGTTGAGAAAACTGTAATCTGTTACATTAGACAAATCTAATTAGTTGTACTTTTCCACAAAACAAAATTCGTCATTTTGAAGTATTGTTATTTTTCCTGCATGTTTCATATTTTCTATGATCTTCATTTTCACTATACTTTTCCCTGGATGGTGAAATGCTACAATTCTTAGTATTTATTTCTTTATAATTAAGAATCTTTCATGTATTGCAGTGCTTTCCTTCTTGTTTATTTAGTTTGGTTGGTTGGTTGGTTTGGGGGTTTTGTTTGTTTGGTTGGGATTTTTTCATTTGGTTTGGTTTTTATTTGCTTTTTGGTTGTTTTTTCGGTGTGTTCTTTTTTCGTATGTTAATTAAGTGTATCTTAAATGTTCTATCTATCAGTCTATCCAGGTTATTAGAAATAAATTAATTAGCAATCACTGTACCAAGCTGCAAGCATACACAGATTAGAAAATTGTGTCTCAGCATACAGTGTCAGTGCCACAAAATCTTTAGGGCTTTGTGAGGGAACAGGATAGATCTTTTCCTTTTAGTAAACCTACACCACCAGGGCTTTTAAACCCCAAAGCTACTTTGAATTTGAGCAAAAAATAAAACAAGTATTCTTTTAAATACTGAAAACTGAAAGTAACCAGAAACTATAGAACAGAAATAACAGTGACCCAGAGATCAGCACCAAGAAGGCGGCCAATATACAGATTTTGCTTATTACTTTCTGATATTGTTTTAAAGGGGATATAATATACAGTTTATGATAAACTATTAATAAAAGAGATAACATCTGTAATGGTCTTTGGCTTGCCACGGAGTTTAGAATGGCATAATAACTGTATCAGTTTAACACAGGAATCAGTCATATTTACTTACTTGATGTCAGTTGGTTGCCAAGCGTATCACAGAGACTAAACCAGCCTATGAAACTCTCTCACCCAAAGGAGAGGGACGTACAGGATCCTGGACTGAAGCACAGTTACTTAACATTTAAATGAAATTTGACATGTCACTGCCAGTAAAACAGCTGGAGATGAGCAAAAGACTTTGCTTAACCATCTGTAGATATTTTTACAGAATATGAATTCTGTTGATGCCAGAAACTGAAATATCCTTAGAAACACAGAGAATAAATACCCAATATCTTTCTATACCTGTTTAACTTCAGGCTCCAGTGTATTGACTTGGGTCCACTGGGCTTCACCCTCTTTTCATACAAAACAGTAAAACTGTTGCTCCTCCCCTAATAGACTGTTTTGAAGAGGTATATAATCATTTAATAACATTTTTAAAATAGCATCCAGTGCCTTAACTTTAGAAAATTTTCTTCTTTTCTGAGAAGGTCGTTGGATATTTTTTTGATAGACAGAATGTTTATCTTTCAATGGAATGTTCCAAATTGCTTACATTGTTACTGAAGCATAGTTCTTAATTTTTATACAAAATAACTGTTCTTCTAGTTAAAAACTGTTCTCTGTTTCTAATATCTCGAATGAAATATCTGTACTGTTTACTATCTGTTATTGTTAGTCTTTGACTGTGAAAAGAATCAACATTAGGGTATCATTATATTTTAATGAAAACCAAAACATATTTTCCTGAATTTGACTCTCTGTTCTTTAGATTTTCAGATCTCAAGGGGATACAAACTAATTAAAATTGCAACTAGTTTTCATAAAAATATATTACATGTAATAATGTTCCAAAAGAACTTTTCATTTTCTTTCTACACATATAAATTGCACAATATAGACATAAATCTCTTTCTCACTGTTAGAATTTAACAGTGCAGATCAGCTTATTGATAAGGCTACAATATTTGTAGTGTTCTTGAAAATTTGTTCCATTAGATTCTCTAAAGGACAAGATTGTGAATTTAAATAATTTTACAACAAATATACTTCAAAAGACTCATTAAGGATTAGATCATAAACTTTGCTCCCTTTGATATAAAGATATTTGAGACAAGTCCCACTAAATGAATGCTTTAGTTACACTCAGTAATTACTATTATTATCACCACGTGTTTATAATAACCAAATAATATGTTTTTCTAAATAAAAAATAATTTTAAAAGAGGTGTTAGAATTACCAAAACAAATGTTTTGACTTAAAAGAATTAAAAGAGTGTTTCTCATTAGCCATCTATACTAAGTGTAATATATCCATGGTGTTATCAAACTAGTGTGCAACAGGTCCCTTGCTTCTGATGTTTTCTGATAAACATACATCACTTTTTAAAAGATTACTAGATATTTGACCTCAGAAGGATAAGACTATAAGGCCTGGTTTATGAAGACATTCTTATTTACTTTCTTTGAATGAATGAAAATGTAAGAAGTCTTACATGTAAGTATAGAATTGCTTCAACCCCCCCCCCAAAAAAAATACCAAAAAAACCCTAAAGAAACAAAAAACCAAACACAAACAAACAACACCCCCAATCACAAACAAAACCCAACCTATTGCTTTTTACCATATAGCCTAATAAGTTTTCTGAAAGCTCAGAGTGCATGTTTTATATCCCTGCACCAAATCACAAAAGATACCATTAAGTAAATGTTGTCCCTGCAGCTTCTGACAAAATTTAAGAAAACCACTAGGTCTCTTGTATCTTTTTCTCAGCACTGTGAATGGCATCTTGATATCTCAAATCATTTAAGTCTCTGTATCCACTTCATTGTGAAGAAAAAGAAAAACAAAGGGCCTTCTCTTTCCCAGAGATGTAAAATTCATACAGCAGTAAAAGCATGCTTCTGGTTATTTTCCTACAAGACCTTTTACAGTAAAAATGTAGAATGTAAGTGTTTCTGATAGATGACAAAATTGCTTTTATATAGTTACATTGGCTAATTTAGACTGACATTGAAATGGCAAAAAAAAAATAAATTTAAAAAGCAAAATGAAACAACTAGGGCTATGATGGGAAAGAAAACTTGTATATGATATTGCAGTCCATATAACACCATTTTCCAGAGGTCATAACTGTTCTCTGAAACCAGAAGACAGCATATAATCAAATAAGTGTATAATATGTTTTAAGTACTATTATATGGATGGATTTTTATAATGAAGGGGTATGATTATTTTTATAAGCCCATGCATCATGGTCTGGTCCTTTTCACCCAACAGTGTCAGTCAAGATTCCGTGATGAAATGCCAGCTTGTATAATCATGATATTTAACTTTCCTCCTGAAAAGATGTTGGGTAGCTTTGATGTGTTTATTGTTTGGGGTTTTTTGGTTGGTTGGTTGGGTTGGGTTTTTTTTGTCTGATAGGTTGATTCAGTTTGGTTTCTCTTGTTTTCTTAAGGCTTCTAGGGGGTGCTTTGGAGGGTCAGTTACCTGCTGCATTGCACTTACTTTGTTTTAGGTAGAAACTATTTTTTACATGGAATTCAAATGTTTTTTCAGGATCATTTGAAATTACTTATGAAATCAAAGTACAGTATTATTCACTGTCCATCCTCACAGGACATATATATTGTATCCCTGTATTTGAATAACATTTTTAACTTTCCCTTGAAAATATTGGAAAACAAATACTGTTTGAAATGATTATATTTTTATGTCAATTTCTGTGTGTCTTCTCTCGACCTTTTCCACTGCTAGGCATGTCTGCTTATCAACAAAATCTCTGTTTTTTAAGCATTCATCTGTTCTTTTTTCCTTATTCCCAGCTTGAAGATATAAACTTACCTTTGTGACATAATAAACATGTCCAAGGAAGCTACCATAATCATAAGGCTTCAAATTTATTATAGCTTAAGGTGAGAAATAAGCAACAGAAGCAGATGAGCATCGATTTTGTTTACATGCAAATGTTCTTCATAATAAAAAAACCAGGAAGATAATTGCACAAGAAGTAATGTATATGTTCTGAAGTAACTCTAAATGAAATAATTTTGAAGCTTTTCATGTGTCATTGGTGGGTCTTTAAAATATCTGTTACTGACAATTAACTCCGTACATAGAATTTCAGTGGAAAGAAGACCTCATAAGCTAGGTTTCAGATTGAAAAGAATTTCACAAGAAGAATAAAAGAGAGTGAGCCATATGGATTTAAATGCCAGAGAATAATTACAAGTACATATTAAAACTGGCAAAATTCCGAAGAGACACACATTCAAGTAAAGACTTTAAAAAGACATTTCTCCTGCATTTCCAAGGCCAAATTGTCATGGCTCAATCAGGAATCTAATTAACTAGGTAATTCAGTCAAAGCTGAATACAGGTAAAGCTTTATCTAAATTCAGCTGTGTTCCAAGTGGAGAGACACTGCACCAGCTTTCAGAATATAACTCACATAAACCTCAAAGAGGGAGGTGCTCTCAGGAGAAGAGCTCTTGCAGTGATGTTCAGGAGATCTAGAGCATCCCTTCACGCTATCTACAGGTACAGCTTTTGGAAAACACTTTAGGACATTTTACAGCTGCCTCATCACAGCAAAAATCTCTGGAGCGAATAGGCAGCAACAAAGCCACTTGCCCATCTTCAGAGTGAACAGCCCTTAATGGTGCAAGGTGCAAAGTTAGTATAAGGGCTAAAATTTATTAATCTTCAAACTAGCTTCACTCAATTTGGCATACTTTGCCAAAAGGACAGTCAGCCTATTTCTTAGTAAGACCACATTATTCTTGCACAAATTTTAATCAGGGTGACACAATTGGTTCAGACACTGTAATATAATTTTTTAGAACATCATTCTCATGAAAGCAGTGTGTTTGGAGAACTTGCTTTTAGTATTTTCCTGCACTCTTAAGTATCTGCACAGAATGTTAAAATAGATCTTAGCCTTCATGTTCTTTTTTTCAAATAAAGGAAAATATAAAAACTTACAGATGCAAGTGCTTTTATGGAAAACTAACTCAGCTTTGGAAAGAATGATACAGAACCTTTGGTGCACATTCATATACAAAAGTATTTGGAGTGTTCGAAAAAAATCCTTAAGTATTTTTCATAAGTAGATGTAAAGACACAAAGAAAGCTTATTTTCTATTCAGTATGATAGTTACTATATATATTAATTTTCTCTTTGTAAATATTTGATAACTCTGCTGCAGTGCTACTATGAGTCTAAACATATGTGACACTGATATTCAAGGTGTTAGCTTCCAATGCATACACTGAGAATGTACCCTAAAAATTTAGGTTAGTAATTATACGCAAACCAGGAGATCTGTGCATTGAATAATTTTACTATGTTTTTTAAAAAAACCTAGGTGTTTCATTTTGTTTGGTTGTTGGTTGTTTTTTTTTGTTTGTTTTTGGTTTTGTTTGTTTGTTTTGTTTTGGCTTTTTGTTGTTGTTGTTGTTGCTGTTGGTTTTGTTTGTTGTGGTTTTGTTTGTTTTTCGTTATTTGTTGTTAGTTTGCTTGTTTGTCTTCTTTTGGGCCTTTATTATTATTATTTGTACATAAAATAATGATATTTAAAATCTGCTAAGTGATTTTAAAACAAACTAGAATACATTCATCCCTAGTTTACCTACAAAAGAATGCCTAGAAATACGATAGGCTACTCCAAGGATAAGTTTATCAGTAGGAGACATGGACACAAATTGTTTCTGGCAGTTCTTGTGGTACTGATGTTAGCCTGTAAGTTCTGACATCATAAATTCAGAGAATGTTTATTTTCCATACAGCTTCCTCGCCTATGTTTATCTTGTTGCTGACAGAAAAATGTCAATCTGAGATTAAGAAGAGCACAAAATTTCTTATAAAGGTGAGTGTAGTTGGAGATGGAGGTCTGCAGGTTTCAGTGAACTGGTATGGCCTGAAATATAATGTCATTTGCTACATTACAAACCTGTTTAATTTATATATTTTTCTTATATCTAAGTGCCTGTCAATAGAGCATTTACTGAAATAGCTGAAGTTTTTCTAAACCTTCATACTCTGAATCCCTCTCCAAAGGGAGAACAGTGCATTACACAAAGTGTTTTGTTCTGGTAGGAATTTCTTTGCTGTGGTTTTGGTTTTTAACCTGCCTTTCAATGTACTTTTCTGAAAAAACTAACACCGTAATAAAATGCAATGCTGTTGTGTCTCCAACTCATAGGAAATGTCTACTTTTCACAAAATGCTTTCTATCTTTTTGTATTTGCTGTCCACTAGTTCTTCCCACTATGTAAACATGATTAAACCACTTTCTGTATAGTTTGTAATGACCATCAATTGACAGTCTTATGTAGTTAAATACTATTGCCTAAAAACTATGGAATACTTAATGGAGGAATGTATAATGATAGCAAATTACATTTTGTAAAATAAATGAAAATTATTCTCTAAGAGGTCTTGTTCTGAACACAAATTGCTGGTTTGCATGAAAGCTAGTTCTTGCTATGTCCTGTTTGAATTAATTGTAAAAAGTATAAAAATCTAACAATTAAAGTTGGTGTTAACAGCAAAATCAAAATACTATGTGTTTTAAAAAAGTTCCTTTTCCAGTGTTGAAGATACCAAAATTTTCTTCCTTCAGATTATGCAGTATGGAAAGCATACTCTAGAATGAGTCATTTAGATGTTACATTTGGAAGTTGTTCCTTTTTTAGAATATACATAACTTCTATGAATTTAGCATAACTAGACAGTCATTTTTACTTTTTTTAATGACTCCAAATTGAAGGCTGAAATGTTTAATATCAAATAATTAAAAAGTGGATTGATTCAGCAAAGCAATTAAGTATGGTCTCAAATCTTGACAGCTTTGGAAGGATTTAACGTTGATGATGAACACTGAGGAAATACTAAATTTGTGGCTGAATGAAGTCAATACATTTGAAATTCTTACTGTCTTTTCTACATGTTCATATTTATTTTTATTGTTTTTATTATATTTGGTGTCTGATACTGTTGATCATCTGATTGATAGATGATTTCTTATTTGTATAACTGTTACAGAATTAAATAAATGTGCATTCTCAAGGATATAAAAACATTGAGCTCTAGATCCTACAAATGCTGCATGTGTCATTTTGAAATGTGTATTTTGACCAAGTCTTAACTGCAGTTTAAAAAAAGAACAATATATATCAAATATAATTAATAACTTGTACCTTAATGTAAATAATTGTCTATATTTAATCTAACTTTTTTCACTGTGGCCCTAATTTCAGTAGCCTGTGTGAATGGTCCACTTTAAAGTATATGAACGCTCATTTTGAAGATGTGTGCTTAAAATTAAGCATACAAAGTATTATTAGCTGCCTCATTCACTACAACTTCACGAAGTCCAGAACTGTTTCTGAAATTTTTAATCAGCATAATATGCAGAAGATCATCCACTGCAGTGTTACTGAGAGCCATGAAAGGGAACCTCTCCATACATTTGAATATACATTGTTCCCTAGTAATATTTTAGCCCTTAATCTTAAAGTTTATCATCATCACATGATTTTCACCATCATACTGCACAAATGGCCTCTGTGTCCTTTATGCAAATGCTGAGCTTTACTTTCAGATATCAGAGAAAAAACCCACGTACAAAGCACAATACTGCTTTATATTGTATGATGTAATGCCATCATAACCTGGGAAAAGAACAGTGCTGAGCTCTCTGGATATGAATTACCCTTCCTGACTTAAAGTACCTCTGCATGATGCTGCCTGCTCATGGTGGGAAAAGATCATGAAAGAGGATGTTGCTAATATAAGAAATCTCACATTTTTTATCTTAGTAAGTTCAGTGGGATTCCTCTTTCAGCCAATAACTAATACCTGGTCAGTAGCCAGTGAGTTCAGAAGTATGAATTCTGTTCAAACACTGCAATGAATCTGCCTAGCAATTTGAAGAAAATCCTATCAGCTCTCAGTTGCTTATTTCTAAATGAAGACTTGATTTGATAAATACAAAGCACTGTAAAAACCAACTGGTGTTAGAATTTTTTGAGGAACTATATAGAACTATCTTCAACAGAATAAATGTGAGAAAATATAGGAATAATGGACTTTTGTTTTTCATATGTAATTGCTGACAATAGTGTGCATCTCATCCATCATGCTAAGCTATGACTGCATTCGATTAACTTAATATGGTGTTAATGCAATATGGGAGAGGTAATACTCATTCATCATATTGTATTATAACGGTAATATAGTAGTATTATATTAGATTGATGTAATAAAGTTCTTAATAGAAGGCAATAAAGCTATTATCAAAAAACTGTCATTAATACCTAGGATTTCTAAAGGCCATTTCTGTTGTGCTTGTAAATCTTTCACTTGCCCAGATGCAATAAGAAAGATCCTCTGAGACTGCAGAAGCATTTGAGCATATGACATTATGAATGTGCTATTTTTGGCTTTGTAATGGTGGAGCACATCTCATTGTACCTAATAAATCTATGCTGGGAGTTAAAAAGCATATTTTTCTTCTGAACAGCAGGCTCTAATACAGTGGAGATATATAAAAGGTCATGACAAGTTCTAAATATTTATTCCTTTGTCTACAGCATTAAGACCAATTCCTTTTGCTTTCTACTAGGAACAAAAGGAGATTTTATTTTTTTTTCTCTTTAATTATTATTTAATGGACAAGACATACCAGATTCATTGAAAATCTTTACATGATCTGTGACTTCATTCCAAAAAGAAGCAGCCTATGTAGAGTTTGCACAAGCTTTGTGTTTGCCAAATAAACTTAGATTAGACAAATGAGGTTTATATTCAGGGGACCAAAACCAGCTGATTACTTTCATAACCAAAATACTCTGTAAAGGTGGAATTTCAAATAATTCCTCATCTGTCTTCAGAAACAGATTATCCTCATCCTCTTGGTTGTTTTTCTTTGGTTTGGGTTGGTTTTTTTGTTCCCATGTCAGCTGATAGAGATTTAGAGTGCAACATAAGGTTGCTCAGGTAAAATGGTTTTGCCAAATCATATTGGTTTTGATCAAAAGCCTCAATTTCAGGAATGACTGTATTGACCTTAAGTAATTAAGTCTCCTGTCAATATGTATAATACAAAATTGATATTAATTTTATGAAGAGTATGAATACTGGGCTCATATGTTAAGAACATGCAGAACAATATTCAACTATGTATTTCAGTTTTAGCTAATACTGCACCACTTACTTTAAAAATGCATAAACATTGGTGCTCCAGATAGGGCAACTGCCTCTGCATGATGTTGACTCAGGGCTGATTGAATGCCATTTAAAAAAAAATAAAATTTTACAGTGCTGGCCAATTCCTTTCTCCACCTCGCAGCCCAGGTTTTCTTTCCTCACAGTGATTGTACCATAATGTTGTGCTTGTTTTCCTCGCTAGGTTTGTAGGTCTAGATGGCAGTGTTGTGCCAAATGATCTTATTTCAATTTCAGTTTGCTAAGAAGCTTCATACAAAGGAAAAGGGGCACTACCTGTATTCTGTTCCCACTGGCTTGCATTATTGTGACTATATTTAGGGTAGCACTGGAACAGGTTACCCAGGGAAGTGACTGAGTCCCCATCCCTGGAGGTATTTAAAAGATGTGTAGATGTGGTTCTGAGAGACATGGTTTAGGACTAAACACGGCAGTGTTAGATTTACAGTTGTACTCGATTATAGTCTTTTCCAACCTAAGTGACTTTAAAACTATGATTCTGTATGTAAATCTAAATGCCCACGCTCCCTATAGAGTGCTACGATCTGTGTCCTCCATAGCTCAGCCCTTTTGCTGACTCCAAGTGAATTTCTGTTATGTTTTAAGTCTCTGGTTGCAATTTTCCAAGTAAGTGATAATTATATTAAATAATCTGAATAGTTACAACAACAAAAGTATGCTGTCAAAAAAAAAAAAAAAGGGTAAGTTTCAGAATAAAAATAAAGATCTGGAAAACTTCGAGCTATTTTACACCCTCTACCCTTGCAAAAAAAAAGCTTCAAATGAAAACAAGTAAGCAACAGTAGTCCAAAGAAACCTAGTGATTCCAGACATTAGACAAATAAATAAAATTGCATTGCACTTCTTTAAGAAACTCTTTTTAGCATTACATAATGCTCATATTCTATTTATTATCAATCTTTTTTTCCCCCTAGAAATATAACAAAATATATCCAAAGTGAGTCAGATTTCTGGCATTAAAAATCCATATTCTACAGTTTCCATAAATCTGTCCAAAGGGTAAACTTCTGATATTGAGCTGATAAGTACTGTAGAGAAAAAAATGTATTTACATTGTGACAGAGCATATTTTCTGAATGTATTTACCATAAAAGTAGAGAATTGGTTAAGTATGCAACACAACAATATTCAGTACAATCCTTTGTCTATTCTCTTCACCAGTTGCTAAAGCTCACATAGCTGGAATACCAAATGTGAGTTCATGCTCTCTTATGCTTTCTTATTATGTGAGATGTGTTTATGAAAGCAGTTTTGCATATTGATTCAGAAATGCTATATGAAGCAGAGACCAAATTCAATGAATGCAGTAGTGCATCCTGCTTTCTGCATTGTGAGAGTAACAGCATCAGTGTTTCCTATCTTTCCATGTGTCTGCCTTTCTGTGGAGCAACTCTGGGGAAAAAATCATCCTTTCATTGTCTATTGAATCTGTTGAATCAAACAATTTATAAGCATATAAAGATACCTCAAAGAATTTAATCTAAGATCCTGGTTTGTAGGTCTTAAAGGTCAGCATTACGTTATGTGCATTTGCTTGTATGTGAACACAGATACATTTTACATTTTGAGAATTACTGCACTGAAATATTTCAGAGTGAGTCCAGTGATTAAAAAAAAAAAAAAAGCAGCATCCTTGGCCTTGATTTAGGAATGCATTTAAATTCATATCTATTCATGAAGGGGACACAAGCATGCACTTAACCTTAAGGAAGTACCTCAGCCCTTCCTAAATAGGTTTGAGATTTGAGTCAAGATTAAATGTTATCTGAAATCAGAGCCAAATATATCAATCTGCAGTGTTGAGGCCAGCCTGAACCCTATAAACTGCATATGAAGAAAGTGGGAAAGTAAATGTAAAAGGAAAAGATCATAATACACTTTGACAGAAATGTGGTTCCAAGTATATATTGCTTTTTATTTACTACAGTTAAGGGTAAATTGATAGTGGAAAATCTATTGCCATCCTGACATGCTTGATGATGGTTGGTTGAGATAGAAGAAAATGAAAATAAATAAATAATCAAATAAATAATCATTTGAAGATCTATTGGCTTTGATTTACTTCTTCTGGAGATTACACCATTCACCTGAAAACTGCTAAACAGTGAGGAAGAATCTCAGGATTTTTAATTTGTTGGTTGGTTGGTTTGGGGTTTTTTTCTGATAGCTAAAAATAACAAGTAACTTCATAGATAATGAAATTTTGTCAAAACAAAGATTTTTTTCTTTATCATCCATCTTTAAAGTAATTCAGATACTGCCTTCTCACCTGTATAGCTTTTAGGTCATTGATAAGAAAACTAGTTAAACAGACCAAAGATAAATGGCTTGATTCAAAAGTGACTTTTGTGCTAGTGAAAAACTAGATGTCCTCTAAGCAACACTTCTTCCTTACTCTTCATAAGCATAAAAAAACTATTCACAGTATCATAGCTTTTTGTATGTTGATTTATACGTTCTTTGTGTTTTCTTAGTAAAATAGTATAAAACTACCATAGTGCACTGTTCTTGTTAAAACACAGGCTTCACTGAAGACCATTCTTTTTGTGAAGCAAGACTGTATTGACTTAACTTTCTGATTCATTTCACAATTCACAACTTGTAGCTTCTTTATGTGCATGCATTGTGTCTGGTGATAAACTAATGGTAGCCCAGGTGCTATTTTTCTTTTCTTGCATTTTAATTGCACTGTTTTAAACAATCTCTCCTCTTCCACATAGCACTCTGTAACAGCTGCAGAGGTACATCTGCAATTAATCTTCCTCTCTTATTTCATTCTATCTGATGCTACTGGAGCTCAGGCCAAATTCTGTGCTGCTTGGCATAATGGGCTTTAATATATTTTGTATCAGTCCTAGAATAATCCTACTATTTCTGGCATTATTGTCTCACAGACTTGTCATTATTTTCAGAGATACTTCATGGCTTAGGTTATGTACTGGTATTTTTCTGAATCTGAGTAGGAGAGTACATACAAGAGAGATTTGCAAACACCACTTCCTGCCTCAGACTCAGAATATTATGAATGCAAATGAATCTGTTACATAATATGAGAAAAATAAGCATTGTTAATGGTTTTTAAAGATGAAGCTTGCATACAAGAATCACTAAATCCACACTTACGTTGTAAAACCATGAAATAACCAAATAAGTAAATTATTCATCTTGTTATTAGATGCAAATCTCCCATCTCCAGACTAGTTTCTATCATGTTTGATCTTCTTAGATCTCTTTCTTGTGTTTTTTTCACATTTATCAGCCCTTTTCCTCAGCTGCTCTTTTATTTTTCACCTTCGTAATTTTTTTCTCTACCTTGAATGATATTGCTCTAAGAGACCTCCACTCAGGAATCTCCCAGCTCAGGATCTGATCGAAAAAGCACAGTGAAATCAGCTGTAGTAATCTTTGAATGACTCCAGGCAGGTAATACAGACCAGGGTTAAAGACTAATACAGATGAGCATTTCTGCCCAGCCTCCATTACATAGGGCATGTACTGGGGGTAAAGGCAGTGGAGGATGACAAACAAACAACTTTAAGGAAGTAGAATTGTTTCCAAATTAGGCTTGAACCGGCAAGGATGTTTTGTCTAAAAACATGGGACTTATTTATTTATTTACACATTTCTGGAAAGTGAAAGCCTTTTTCCTTTAGAAACAAAACACAATGACCCTTTCACCAAAACTGGATTTGTATTTTTAGGTCGAAACATATTAAGGTACAATAAAGATGGTAAAAGGCACTTTGAAAATAAGTAAAATGTTTTTCTTGAAATAAACTTTTTTGGGGTGGTTTCCAGCTAAAATTTACTGATTTTACAGCTGTAGTCCAGAATACATTTTTGCCCCCCTGAACAAGTACTAATGTAAGCCAAGCTTTATATATTCTACAAATCTGTTCTTGCTTTCCTTCACTGGCTATTTCTACTCCTTTGACAGCTCCCCTCCTATCCTGCCTTAGCATTTCTTTGAAATTCTTAGTGGTTATAAGATATAATTTTTATGTGTTATAAATTATGCATGTTTGTTCTATTTTACTTTCTTAAAATGTTTATCAACAAAAGTCTGTACCGGGGGACTTCATCACTCTCTACAACTACCTGAAAGGAAGCAGTAGTCAGGTGGGGGTCGGGCTCTTCTCCCAGGATGAAAGGGCATGGCCTGAAGCTGCATCAGGGGAGGTTTAGGTTGGATATTAGGAAGCACTTCCTCATGGAAAGGGTGATTAGACACTGGAATGGACTGCCCAG
>JANHFX010012021.1:0-38375 GCA_027560015.1 Chloroceryle amazona | reverse complement strand
GGCACTCATGGTGGGGCAGGTTGGCCTGCTCCACCGGTGGAGGGCAGCGGCTGGATTTTTCCACTGCCCGCAAAGGGTGGTCGGGGCGGCGGCTGGGGCGAAGGCAGCTGCTCGCAGAGGTTAGCCTTCTAAGAGGGAGCTCCTCCTCACATCTGGTCTCGTGCAGTTTCTAAAAATACCCCCCTGGCCCCAAAACACCTAATGGGGGTAGCAAAGAGGCAGCCCTCTGAGGGGGTGATGCTCCAGGCTGGAGCGTAACAAACGGCCTTACCATATCTAGAAATAAACCATCGGTAGAGATGGGGACCCATGCAAGATTTATGTGAGTTTGCTTTTAAATGCCATATTAAGGCTTTCTAATGCAGGAAATGTATCTGCCAAGCATCTGCCTGTGAGCAGGAGGCCTGAGCCTCTAACAAACAGGTTAGAATCATCAAAAGCACGTGTTTTGTTCCAATTTCAGTGGCCCTATTCATCTGAACTAAGTTATATGAGTCTCTAAATGTTTGCAAAAAAAGCAGTCCATAATAACTTTTAAAACAGATGTGGGAGTGGGCCGTGAAAAAGGCACAAGAAAAGTGTTCTGTCAAGTTCTTGATTGTAGGGGTCTGGTGCTGTTTCATACACTCAAAAACTTGATAACTGTCTAGTAAAACTGGATATCATTCCCTAATTAAAAGCAATCCTCACAAAACAATCCAAATGACTGCAGCATAACTTCTCTCTGGTAATCATTTAGTGGTAAGAAAAGTAATGTTTATGCAAAGGCATCATAGTGCAATTTCCTTTTTTTTCTCTATCGGATAATATTAATGCTCTGTTATGTGAGAAAGAGTAGAGGAAAGAATGTGTCCAGGAGAACAAAGATCAGATTTCCTGGAGCAAGAAGCCTCATTACTGAACAGCATGACATCACATACAAAACAGATTTGGTTTTATTTTCTCAATATGTAAAGAAATAAACCTTTTTATTTTATCCAGATGTAAATAAAAGAAATAGGACAAGGTAAAAAATCAATGCAGACACAATCTTCAGGAGTATCTTTTCTTTAAATAAATTCCCAGTTTTATTAGCATATAAATGGTTTCAGCACGTTACTATAAAAATCCTGTCTTGCTGGAAAGCAATGCTTCTGCCAATCATGCCTTCTGTGTACAGGCAGTAAAATTAATTGGCATGTTAGTTATTCTTTCAGGCTGAATTGAAGGAGGAGGTAAGATCAGGTTCGGATTAAGGTTGGTAGAGACAACGGAAATCAATGCTCGTGAGCACAAGCTGCTTGCAGGGCCCAGCAGGTTGAGGCTTTACTGGGTAACTGGTGGCAAATGCTTGTGCTGCAACATGGCTGCATGGAGGGCTGTCTTGAAAACCTTGCAGAAAACCTTCTTGTAGCTTTTTACTGTCAACAAAAGCAGATCCTATGTACATTCTTTGTAAAGACACAAGATTATACTGAAGACAGTACCTAATTTGTACTTTTCAGTTTTCCTTTGAATAGAAATGATCCATATATCAGTTACATCTTACTGGTTAAAAGGGTACTTTCTGCATGGGTGACTTTTCATCACTCTGAAGTGTATTATTTTGCTGAATATTGGGATGGGAATATAGGCTATCTTCCAATAAGAAAGAGAACTGAATCTTTGAAAATAGCTACAGGAGAGACAGCCCTATATGAGTTCCATGTGCTGAAAGATGTTGCTTATTACATCTGCATGAAAAATGCCTTTTGAGACATTTGCTATTTCACAAAGACAATACCCTTTATGTTACTATACCAAAAGCAATTGCACCATTGTATCCATTGCCGTTACCTTTTCTCAGTCTTGGTAAAACTTTACTCAAGCCCTTTACTTCCCAGGCAGTGTCATCTCTGAAACTGAAAATCTTGTGTTTCTTTCAGCTTGTGTTATTAGATCTCCTTATAAAACTATATGTCTTAATTCCAGTGTAAACTTAGTTGCATGTAGTAGCTGTGCAGGCGAGATGCTCTAGTTAGTCAAACCTACAACAGCACAAAGACTTCTCATGCCATTGACAACATGCAACTGATTTCTGTGATAATTATGAGTTTCCTGTAAATTATAAAGGTGGCAGTTGTTTTGCAGATAATGTCAGTCTTAAATTTCCATTTTTTTTTCCCCTGAAGAATATTTCTGAGCATAATTTGTCATAGGTGCACTAAAATGTTTTGCGTTTATCAGATTTACATGGAAAAAAGAAAGATAGTACAAAATCTCAGCCAAATAACATACAGTTGTATACAATCAAATGAATCCTTGAAACTATATGGATGCCCATAAAAGCAAGAAATCAGAACAGGGGAAAACACCACCACCACCAAACAACCAACAAAACGAATAAAACCCACAAAGAAACAAACGTAAAAGTCACTTAAAATGAGGTTAGTGATATAGTCTCAGCACTGGCAGGAAGGAGAGATGTTCAGAATGAAAAGTGTGTATTTGAGCTTCTAACATGACGGATGCATGTGGACAGACAGTGGACACTGTGCTACCAAATGGCAGTCACAGGTAACATCAACCAATCCATCAAAAATACATTAGGTACCTTTATCTAGGGTAAGATCAATACTTTGTGTTGCTTAAATCATGATAATTCAATAAGCACGTGTTAAGAAATGTCAATGTAGTAAAAAGGTGCGGTCTGCTCCAGAAAGAAAGATGGATCTGCAGGGTCTGAAGACTGAGAATAAAGATGAAGAGCAAAGCATATGAATCTGGAGAAAAAAAAATGCACCAAAAAAGAAAGAAAAAAAACAAACAATCAAACAAACAAAAACAAGCACAAAACAAAACTAAAAACAACAACAACAAAAAAATTCAGAGAGGCCTTTGACCCAGAGAGACTTTTCTAAGAATGTTTTACCTACTCCCTCACTGCTGAGAGCCTCCATGTACCCACGGGAATATACTTGACAGGTTCAGTAATGTCCTTAGAGACTTTGTGCAGCATGAAATTTGTAATTTGTCCTAACAAGTAACATAGAATCGGACTTCTAGCTAAGAAACAATGCCAGCAAAGGACAAGTGTTATTTTTGTTCATAAAGAAAAAGATGATGGTTTTTCAAAAGTTCAGGTCTCCATTTTGAAAGAGAATTAACTGTAAATGTCATTCCCCCTCAGGATAAGCAGTTATGAATACTTTGCTGCTTTGCGTTGTCTTTTTCATACATAGATTGCAGCACATATGGCAATGCCAAATACCATCCCCACATGATCCTGGTAGATCCCCTCACTAACAAGCAGCATCCTGGATGCATGCTGAGAGCAGCCAGCAGCACGCTGCTCCACTATTAATTTGCCCCCTGCTCTTGGTGCTTACACCTGCAGGACCAAAGGCTCTATTCGGGCTCTGAATATTCTCTTCAGTGTTCCTCTCCTGCTCGCCCTGGAATGTACATCCTCCAAACCCTTTAGTAAAGGAACATTGGGGTGAAAGAGCAAAATTCGAGGGTGAGGTGGAGTGATCAGTGTGCTTAGAGCAAGCTTAGAGACAGACACTGAAGATGGGGGGGGGAAGAAACAAGATAAGAAAGAGAGAAAAAGGAAAAGGAAAAAAAAAGAAAAAAAAAAAAGAAAAGGAAGAAAAAAGATGAAAAAGAAAATGAAGGAAAAGGAAAAAGGAAAAGGAAAAAAGAAAAAGAAAGACCAGTCAGGTAAATGCCTTATTAATTTATTGCAGTTCTTCCACTCCATAGGAAAAGAAGGAAAGGAGAAGGAAAACCTTTTTCTCAGTTGGTTCCCCCTCTCTAAGTTCTTACTCTCATATACCTATTTTTTTTCTCCAGGTGTCATGTCCCACTTGATCAAGGTGTAGGGGAAAGAAGGTTCGGTGATTCGCTTGGGTCAAATTAAGGAGACTTACACCATAGGTCCATGACATAAAAGGTTGAATACTTAGTCCCCTGAACTATAACAACTGCTAAAACTATATATGATGTATTTAAAGGAAAGAGAAGGTAAAGACGGAAGAAAGAGGAGAGAGGAGATGAGAGTGGTAAGAGTAAGCACAGTTCCAGATCACCACGCAGGGTTCCAGTGACATCTCTCCTCATCCATTCCTTGGAGGTCTTTGGTGGTGATCACACACCTGTTGGTGCACTCGAGTTCACCCCCTGCTACAAAGAGTGTTGCTTGATGTACCCCTTAATTTGCATGGGAAGTGTGGAGAGGTGGTGCTAATTTGCATAGAAAGCATAAAGAGATGGTAACCACTGTTCCTCACTAGCACAAAAGGGGGAAGCATTAACCTTTCCACCAATTGAGTTGGTGGTTGGGGAGACCCTGTATTTTATTACCCTTTGCCTGGTAGGCAGCACAGACAAAAATTTGGCAAGGGGACAAGGCTGCTTATCTTCTGATGTACTTCACTCCCAACTGAGCCAGCATATTTTGTCCCCTGTTCTAACCACAATGCTGCTTCTCCTATTGGCTCATTCAGGTCAGAGTGTTCCTCATACAATATCTGAAACATCAACTCATTTGGATCGGAGTTTTACACCAGATGCCTTGGTTTGGAAAATTTGGCCGCTATCTCGAATACCCTTGACTGATTAGTATATGTTTTTAAAGCCACCCATCTAAATCACTGCAGTTATTGCTGTATTAATAATTATGCTATGATAATAATAATAGTGTTCTTTGGCAATATTATTCAAAATTATGTGCAGATGTGACATATTTATTAGAGGTAATAAAACATTTAAGACGTAAAATATGCATGTGAGGCAAATGTCATCCAAGAGAATGCCTTTTGTCAAAATGGCATAGCTTTGGTCCAGGTATTCCAAAGTTTGACTCACTGTAACTATTCTCACACACCATTTCATTTCCCATGGGATTTTAATGGGAATGATACTTATTTAGGACTTGCAGCAAAGACCATGAAGACAGAATCTGTTGAACTACTAATTTTGGGGCAGAATTGCAGTATGTAACAGAAAAATTCCCCAGGACTGGAAGATACGGAAATTTCTCTTCATAGACACATTAGAACAATTAGTTATCTCATGGAAACTACACAGAATCTCAGAGCAATGAAGAAGACAGGAATGGTGTTGTAACTCCTTTCAGCATTAATCCACAATCCCAGCTCCATGGGGGAGGCTAGAGAGCAGCCCCACTCAAGGAGGCTTGGCTACAGCATAAAGCACTATGGTGTCAGCCCCTTTCTTCTGAAGAAGACACAAAATATGGATTGTTGGGTCCTCAACTGCTATAAATGCAAGGTCAGGGTTTTGTGGAGCATTTGTCCACATTCCAGCAGGTGGCCTGAAGGTTTAATTTATGAGGATTAGTCTTCCTGGTTGGCAACAAAGGTGAAATCAGAAGAGTATACTGAGAGAATAAATACATTACAAGGGCATCTATGTTGTTTTGTATTTATATTAAATGCTATAAGTTTTTTTAAAGACACTGTAGCTTGTATCAGCATTAACTCAGATACAGAGAACTTTGAATCCACCATTTTAGCTAGTAAAACCCAAGAAAGGGACATTGGACCACTAAACAAAGCAGAAAGTCAGTTTGAATTTCTTCATAAAATCTTGTCTGTATTCCACCAGTATGGTTGAGAAGGAGAGGAAATAGTGTGAAAAGTCTGTTTCAAAAGTCTGTATTGGAGGACCTGGAAACCAGCTATAAACTATCATCTGAATTTCAGCAATGCCTCATCTTTCACTTCTTAAACAGCAAAGGATGCAGCATGAGGCAATCTTGCTTTGGACTTAATGCTTGAAAAGAGTCATGGCATTGGAGATGGTTTCCTAGGCATCTAGGACATAGATATGGGCAGAAAAAGAACATTACCCATTAGTAGAATCACAGAAAAGCTTGAGTTGGAAGGGACCTTTAAAGGTTATCTAGTCCAATCTCCCTGCAGTGCGCACAAACATCTTTAAATAGATCAGGTTGCTTAGATCCCCATCCAACTTACTTTGAAGGGATGGGGCTTCTATCGTCTCTCTGGGCAACCTCTGCCAGTGTTTCACCACCCTTGTTGTAAAAGATCTAAATTTACCCTCCTTTGTCCTGTTGCAACAGGCCCTAGTAAAAAGTCTCCGTCCATCTTTCTTGCAAGTATTGAAAGGCTGCAATAAGGTCTCCCTGGAGTCTTCTCCAGGTTGAACAACCCCAACTCTTTCAACCTGTCCTCATAGGAGAGCTGTTCTATCCCTCTGATTATAGTAGTAACTAACGAGCTGACTTCACAAAGGAAGAAAACTTTTTGTTTACAGAGAAAAGTGGAAATCAAAACTGGGGGTCCTCTAAGCAGATCTTGTAAGGCTAGAAAAATACAAATTCCATAATGTAAAAAAAATTAGAAATAGATAACTTTTACTAAATGCCCTACCTGGATGAATTAGAGCAGAAAACTGCAGAAAACACTGCCAGCAGTGTGCCCAGGTGGCCAAGAAAGGCCAGCAGAATGTCAAAGTGGCCAAGAAGGCCAATGGCATCCTGACTTGTATTAGAAATAGCATGACCAGCAGGACCAGGATGGTGATTGTCCTTCTGTGCTCAGCATTGGTGAGGCCACACCTTGAGTACTGTGTTGGGTTTTGGGCACCCCAATACAAGAAAGACATCAAGGTTCTGGAGCAGGTGCAGAGAAGAGCAACTAAGCTGGTGAAGGGCCTGGAGAATAAGTCTGATGAGGAGCAGCTGAGGGAACTGGGGCTGTTTAGTCTGAAGAAAAGGAGTCTGAGGGGAGATCTTATTGCTCCTGACAACTACCTGAAAGGAGGTTGTAGAGAGGTAGGTGCTGGTCTCCTCTCATGAATAACTAGTGCCAGAACAAGAGGGAATGGTCTCAAGTTGCACCAGGGGAAGTTTAAACTGGACATTATGAAAAACTTTTTCACTGCAAGGGTTGTCAGGCCTTGGAACAGGCTGTTCAGAGAGGTGGTTGTGTCACCACCCTGGGTGTGTTTAAAAGCTGTATAGACGTGGTGCTTGGGGACATGGCTTAGTGGTGGACTTGGTAGAGTAGGGTTAATGGTTGGACTTGATCTTAAAGGTCTTTTCCAACCTTGATTCTATGACTCTATGACATGAAGTTTTAAGAGAGGGAAGACAAGTGTAATTGAAAGCAATTAGCAGTAATTTAATAACAGGCAGACTATGAGCAGGGCAGCCAATCAGTAAAGCAAATACCTCCTTCCCCCAAAACTCTGTTTACTAGCTTTATGCTATAACAGTGTTCAGAATGAAAACTTTAACAAAAAAGAGAAGTCCCCATTTTGAACACATGCTGACAGACCAGGGAAATTCCAGAGGAAGGAAGAACTGGTAAGATTATATCAAAATTTTAAAAGTGAAAATAGGACCCATGCAATCATAAACTACCCAGAGCAATATCAATCTTGGCAACCCTTGTTCAAACAGTCATGCCAGTGTTTTCAAATACGGAAACAGGCAGGCTGAAGTATAGACCCAGCACGTCTGTATTGACTTCCTGGGGTGTATAAAGGATGAAACTTCCCACCAGAATAATTTGCTGCTGTGTAGTGCAGCAGAAGTTGGTGAATTCAGTGGCAGCGTAGGTTCCCTTAGACTCTGCTCTGAGTGAAAGTGATGTGCAAGCTGATCCCCAGTGAGATCATGCTGTCTGCAGGTCAGTCACAGCAGTAATAATAAAAGAAAGATTCTTACTTTCTAGCTGATCAGCCAGTAAATTGTTCAAGAGTTTGTATAGCAGGAACATGAAAGGGAAATGTGGGTGCCAACAGTTCCTCAGGGACATCCTAAAGCCTACTCATTTCAGTGCTCTGAGCTGCAGTTAAGCAGTGATGACCACATGAGTGAGGAAAAGAATAAGCTTCTCTGAACAAAACCATTCTGCTTTGGATCATGGAAACCTTATTTAACTAAATATGTCTCTTCATCTAAATCATCATCCATGTAACAGCAACCGTCCTGTTGCAGACCAGCTCTTTGGTATTGATAACTGCTTGTTGCACATTATCTTGTATGGCCTCCTGTCCATGCACAAGCCTTGATACACCCATCTTCACCATGGCATTCATACCTTCAGCTGTGAGGTAGAGCATAATGATGACATGAAGAAGAGTAATGATGCAAAGAAATGGCTAACAATTAAGTGAAGCATCCAAATACTGTCTGTGCCAGTCAACACAGTCTAATGAAAAAAAAAACAGACCTCATCAGAGAAACCTCAGATGAGATTATAGGTTTGGTTGTCAGAAGGTAACATCACAGCTGTACTATTTTTTTTCAGTGCTTAACTTAGCACCACATTTTAATGATCAGAAAAACATTATAATTCAATAAAGCACAGCTTCAGTGTGTCAAGAGCTGGATGAGCAGTTCAAAGTAGCTGCTGGTGAGACAATTGTCTTTTAAAACTGCTGTTTTCTTTGGGGCTTCTTGGGTTTCCTAAATGGCCTGGAAAGTAAATATAAAATCAGTGCTAATCAAACTTGAATTGCTGTGGCACTGTTTGGGTGATAAATGGTGATAAGAATAAGGCAGCCAGCAAGATCTGTATAAAAAGTAGAAATATAGTAAAGGATATAAAAGTGTTAACTCTTAGGCACTGCAAAGAATACATGAGTCAAAACCTAACAAATATTTCAGCATATGACTGCAGCAAAAGGTCTGAGGTAATTCCTGGGTATGAAATAAGGAAGCAACAAAGAGAAGATTTTATCTTTTTGTTCAGCATTGATAAAACTGATAATGGAATTCAGCACACAGTTTTAAAAAAGGGCAGAGATCAGGAAAGACCTCTCTTTGGTTAGCTCGTTAATGCTGTAGCAGGGACAGACAAAAGGAAAGAACTAATAGCAGGAATCCAGAGCCATAATCACATTAAAAATTAAACCCAAGTTTTAAAACCAGGGCAGACTACCAAGCGAATGATTCTTCATCCTTTGCCAGCTTTGCCTGAGGGTTGATGGGGAGCCTGATGGCATGACTTTGGCCAGATACAGTTTGTATTGCAGGTAGCCACCGGGCCCAGTTCACAGGAGATTGACCATCTCTGTCAGCTCTGAAATGTAATAATATTTTTTAAATATTTTTTTTCAATATTGTATTAATCCTATTTATTGATAAAAAAACCCAACCCTGTTAGAATTATTAGTGGCACAAATGAGAATCACATCTCACTAAAATGTAGTGCATTTATCTAAGACGTCTGAAATTTGGAGGAAAACTCACATTTTAAACATATACTTCATGGGAATGAGTGGAACAATACTATGACTACACTGTATGGTTGAAGTTGAAGCAGTTTATCGTAAATCAGCCTTCAAAACAAGGAAGAAGAGGTAAGCATTGATGTAAAACATATTGCTGCACTTTTAAAACACATTATTTTACAAGATTTTTTCTTTGCAAAGTGATCCTTGAAGTGTTTTACAGTACAAATACTGACAATGATCAAATAAACAAATAAGCAACAACAATTCCATTTGCAATGATCAATCCTGTTCAGTCCTGCATTTTAAAATACTGTATAAAGGGCAAGTGACTGAACACCAGGATTATCATGTAAACTCTTAAAGCAACTGCTTTCATTTCTACTGATAGAACAAATAAAATAGAATCATCCAGCCTATTCTCCTCATAATTTCTTCCCTTAGAAATTTCTAATTTAAAGCAAGTTATTCTTTTAATTACACTAAGTAACCTAGTTTCAAGAGAGTCACATGGACACAACAGGAAAAACAGTATAGGTTATCAAGACAGTTGCATATTACTGTCAGAATAACATAACCCATAAATACATAAACCATCATCTTTCTGCTTTGACCAATGAAGTATTTTCTTTTAAAATGCAAAATCTCTTGTTGGAAGCAGAGAGCTGTAGTGATAGAAATACTGGTGTAATTTTCTCTCTAGAAAAATGTGTAAGTACAACTCTTGCCCCCAAGCCTGAAGCAGCTGATGCTCCAGGGCAGTAGGAGGGGCTGCAGGGGTTACACTGTAGTTTCAGTTCTGCAGGAAACAAGAAACCTCCTGTGCTGAGTGAGGAGATGCTTAATATCAGTGGGCCCGCTGGGTTCCAGGTCACCGATTAGATTAAGAATATGTTTTTCAGAACCACTTGGTAACAAGCAACAGCAGCAATGTGTTTCTGGACAAAATCCTCCACCTGGCCTTGAGTGAGAGCACTACCAGCAAGTTGTTGTTGTGTTCTACTCCAGAGGAGGCTGCCTACCAGTGCTGGGCTAGACCACCTCCAGAGAGTATGCACAGTGGTCTATGCGCACTGTGTGTGCGTATATATGGAGAGATATGTGTATATAATTTTCTATTATATGTTGTGTATATAGCAGGTGAGATTAAAGGTAAGATTAAGCTTATTATAGACACTCAGCTAACAAGATATATGTCTTCAAGTGGGAGCCCCTTTGGAAAGCATTATTTATCTCAAGCAATTTCTTAATCAGTTAAAAACATCCCCTGTGACAGGCTTTCACACCCAGCCAGCAGAAATTTTGATACTGTAAAGCAAGATGTGCTTCAAGAGAGGCTGGTTGGTTGATTCCTGCACCTTCCCAGCTGTGACAGTGTAGGTGCCAGTGGCCTCAGCCCAGTGGGACAGGGGGAGAGACACTTCCCTGGGGTGGGACAGGAGGGCAGAGGGACTGTGGTGGGCACCATCCCGCTTTGCTGTGGCTATTGCCCTTGTGGGTAGGCACCTTCCCCCTCTTTTGCTGGGTGTGTGCCTGCAGTTGCACCCTTCCCTGTAAAGATGGGGTTTACAGGCTCTTCAGGCCTGAAACTAAAGCCACAGAGAATAGGTCTGGAGCAAAAGGTAGCAGACCCTAGTGCTGGAGATATAAAATATGTCATTACCTACAATGTAGATGAAGTCACAGATAAACGGTATGAGATTGTCATGGTTTCCCATACTCGTTTTATCTGCATTATGCTTTGGATTTTATATTTCATTTTAACATATAGTAATAGCCTTTATACAATTATTTACAAAACATCTCTCAGCCCAGGTTGAAGCCTTGGGCCTCAACCAAATTTGCTCAATCCAGCTTTCCAAGGACAAATCATGCAAATGTTTCTTTTTTTGTTGTTGTTTCTTTTTCTGGTAAGCTGCTCACTTTGAAACTTACTTCTGGAGTAAGACCTTTGAGACTTTGTAGGCTTATGGGAATTTCACAGGAGAGGTCTGAGGAGATCACAGAATAGTAAGGATTGGAAGGGACCTCTGGAGATCATCAAGTCCAACCCCCCTGCCAGAGCAGGATCACCTGGGGCAGGCTACACAGGAACAGACCCAGGCAGGTTTTGAAAGTCTGTAGAGAAGGAGACTCCACAACCTCTCTGAGCAGCTTGTTCCAGTGCTCTGTCACCTTCACAGTACAGAAGTTTTTCCTCCTGTTGAAGTGGAACTTCCTGTGTTCCAGTTTGTCACTATTGCCCCTCATCCTATCACAGGGCACCACTGAAAAGAGACTGTCCCTCTTCTACTTAACACCCACCCTTCAGATATTTGTAAACATTAACAAGATCCCCTCTCAGTCTTTTCTTCTCTGAGCTAAACAGTCCCAGGTCCGTCAGCCTTTCGTCATAAGAGAGATGTTCCAGTCTTTTAATCATCCTCGTAGCTCTCCATTGGACTCTCTTTAGTGTTTCCCCGTGCTTCTTGAACTGGGGAGACCAGAACTGGACAGAGTAGTCCAGATGTGGTCTCATTAGGACAGAGTAGAGAGGGAGGGGGTGTGTGTTTGTAACTCCAGTTATTCGTTGTGAATTGACCAAAAGGACCTTCTCATTAGTGCCAGTGTCTGTTCCCAGTGGTGGAAGAAGCCCCTGCTCAGGCAGGAGGAAGCAGGATGAGTGAACCAGCTTTTCTGCTTCCCAACCCACCATGCTCGGTGAGAGTCCCATTTGCTCAGTTCAAGAAGTGTTTCAGGCAAGAAAGGAGGGTCTGTTTGCTGCAAGCTAGCAGGTTATGGAGAGTGTGTTACTCACTTTGAACCACATGGCCTCTTCTTCAGAATGAAAGTTCCTGTCAGGATCACATTCAAATCCTGAATTTTCTCCGAGAGTAGCCTTTGCTGACTGAATATAACTGGCTGCTAAATAGCTTAATCTGTCAAGGCACAGAAATCATGGCTAGCATGATTAATACTAATAAAACTTTATTTTATTTTTAATGTTTTACAATCAAGCTGGTTTCAACTTGTTCATTCATTTAAAATATGTGTGCCTGTTCAAACAAAAGCTGAAGAGAGCCTTTACCAGCTAATGATGCCTGAGCTTGGTTTTGTGTGGGCTGTTCTGCTTCTTCTTGTCTTATGTAACAGTAAAGGTTAGTTTAATTGATGGTGCTTTCTCATCTGCCCTGTCCTTACCACAGAAGGACAACTGCAAAGGAAATGCTGCAGATCTCCAAAAGTGACAGGTATAAGACTAGGTTCAGTCATCTTTACCTTTCAGGTGGTGAAAGCATGCTAAGAATTTGAAAATGCTGTATAGCAGGCACCTCTGAGCTCCCAGCTCTGTCAAGTCTCACTTCTTGACTCCTGAGCTCCCCAGAATTGCAGCAGTTGCCAAAGTAATGATACAAACTCCAAAGCTTCGGGATATTCAGCCTCTCACTAAGGTGAATTAAGAAACATCCCCCTATGTGCAAGTCAGGTCCTAACTGTGCAGCCAATTCTCTTAGTTCAGCTTGATTTTCCCTTCTAGCACTGGCCAGTTTCCAGGAAGAATGCTGAGACTTCTCTGATTTCATACTACATTTGATGGTTCCTAGAAAAGCTGATGTCTCTACATGCATTAGAAAATGGAACAATACAAGATCCAGTCACACAGAGAAGGGAAACGGTACTTTCACGTGGCTGGGGTATGGGAATTACAGGCAACAGGCTAGTGCCTTGAAGCCTCATGGTCCCTTTGGTTCCTACTTCACTTTCATACGGGACAGCTGTTGCTGATGTTAAAGGAATAGATTGGAGGAGTTGGAAAATGATCCTATTTCAATGGAGGCATTCTAGAAAAAGGTCTGAATTTACAGGTGATGACAGGATTGCCATTTCACTTTCCATTGAGTTTCCATGCATTGTTTTGTCCATGACAGCTTTCTCTGACCAAAGGTAGAATAGACCTTCCCATCTTCAAGGCAGCCATGGCTGTATCCAGAGTGCAAGAACTTTGTGGAGTAGCACTGCAGAGGAGGTGCTTTGTGGAGGTGGGGGGGTCTGAGCAGATCAGGAGCAAGAGCTGTAAAATAAGGTTCATAAAACTGTAAGGTTTGTGATTTTGGCATAGCAACAAAGAGGAAAATAGTTTAATGGAGCTTTTTGTGGCCTTTATTTTGTGAACATGAAGTTAACTATTCTCTCAAGGTTAATACTGAAAATAGGATAACTGATTCTTAGGTAACACATTTCATTAAACATTCTATGGCTGTTTGTCATCTTTGATCTGTGCTTCTGCACAAAATATGGGAACTTCATCATCAGATAAAACAAACAGACATCACTGAAGCATGGTGAAAGGAAGCTACAGTACAACCTCCAGTGCACAACAGCGGAGGAGAAAGAAATGAGCAAGACAGTAAACTTTTAACTCACCAGAACACTTATGAATGAGACATAACATAGGAACACCTCATGAAAGTTGTTTAGGAGATAGTGTTAACCTCTGCTCCTTTCACTAAACTCTCCAGTATCTTCCACTGCAACAGCAAATATATGTCATCAGTATGAAACGTGTCCTTATAAATAGCAGAATAAATTCAGTATTGAGGAATAAGGCTATCAAGGAACCATCCAAAATCTCTTGATTTTTTATCATGTTTACCTGGGTCCTCACACTAATACAGCCAAATTGTCCCAGGTTACACCAGTCTGCCAGGTTAAACCTTCTGCCTAATCCCTCTGTGTAAATTATACAAAAGGGTCCTTGGTTATGGGAAGCTATTTCATGTAAGAGAATACAGCGCTCATCTGTGTGAATATGGGTGTGTTCAGGTAGCCAGCTTTGGGCTTCTGCTTTCAGGTGCTGCAGAACCTGAGACAAACCTATTTGCAACAACTAGAAGAGTTCAGATAATTCACAGAGGCAAACTAAAGTTCTCAAGGATCAGGAAGGTAGGAGGACTTCCCTCCTCCTCTTCCCATTAAATACTTTGGTACTGTAGAACCAGAAGACTGTAAGATTGGCAGAGCGAGTTCTCCCCCTGGTGCTGCCGGTTCAGCTTCATAGGAGAAGTCAGCGCAGACCTGCTGTTCCTGTCCTACCTCAGGCATTGCTGTAATACATTCAAACAGTGCTCTCAGCAAGCAGAATTAAATGACAAGTCACTCAGGGCACGAAGCACACAGACCTGTAGCAATAACAGAAATATGGCTTAAATTCTTTGAGCGGTGTTCTTGCAACGTTAATACCATAGCAGAGCTCCATTGAGGCAAACCACTTTGGAAATCCTACTGTATTTAGTAATTCTGTGGTTTTATTAGGAAGTCATTTCTGCTCACCATCAAAGGTCTGCAGGTTGTTTGGGGTCTGAACACTTTAGATTGCTTAGGTATTTTTGCATCCAAATAAATTTCCAATGTATTAATGTTAGCAGATGAAGAAACTCTGCGTATCTAATGGCAAACTGAAGGCAAACAAATGCTTGCTTTGATAGAAAGCTGTGCTTCTGTCAACAGGTACCAGTGGATAGCTCTGTTCTTTGTAAAAGCAAAATATTTTGCTTTTTTTTTCATGCAAAAGAGAAGACAGGATAAGCAAAGATAGCAGAGCAGAGCACATTTGCATAGCTGTATGAAAATAACAAGATGATGAAAAAGACACGCAAGATTTGTGAAATGTTAAGGAGAGGTCCTAGATTGCTGCTTATGGTTCAATTTACTTTGCTGGAGCCTGGTGATGTGATATCACGTGGTGAAAGTGGGTGGACATAGCTAAGACATTCCACAGATCTCCCCCACTACTGGGCAAATCCCCGTGTTTCAGGAAGCAGTCCCTGTAGAGATGACAGATTTCTTGCTGTAACGTACTAGGAAAGGCACTTTCTGGTGTCTGGGGATGCCAGTGGTTTCGGGTAGGATATAAAACTGAAATATTGATCACCTTCGTTGTTTAATTAGCTGATGTGACATTTTATTATTGCATAATGATGTTGCTTGTACGTCATGTGATTAGCGTGTGGTTAAATGACTGTTATGACTCGGTAATCCCAATATCTATGAGAATACCTTCACTCACAAATTAGGGACACCATTTTGAGAGTCACTGCTTGTTCAGGTGCATTTCTAGGCTCTTATAAGCAGTGAGGACAGAAATCACAAACCACCAAGACAAAACATATTGCTGCCATCAACCAGTCTCAACTCCTGTTTAATTTGATTATGACATTTTCCCTGACTAATTTTCATATGAATTAGAGCTTATCTTTTAGACAAATTTGCAATTATGGTTTCAGTTTTCTGTCTGTGTCATAGTCACTCTCTAAATGCCCATTTAAGCTGTAGAACTTTTGTTTTGTTTTCAATGTGAATTGCTTTAGTAATACATGATTTAAAGAAGTTTTACTACACCCAGTTTCTGGGCGCAGTGGTTTTAAACAGCCTACCCACATTAATTTCTTTAAAGCCTTTGAAGACTACTGAAATCCTCTCTTTGAGCCTGAAAAGAAGTGCCAGGGTAGGTAGGATCTGAACTGATGGCAGTAATAACACAATGGTTTTGAATTGTTTATATTTGAAGATTAAACATAATTCACCCAAGATAAACCCGATTACCTCATTCTTGCAACTATGCATGCACATCATGAACTTCACTCACATGAGCAGGGCCCATCCGCTACAGGTGATGCAGAGGAGCGTGCTGACTGGAGTTCAGCAAGGCTCTTCAGAGTCTGCTTAACTTGAAACCACTCTAGCACGCTCCTTCATTATGAACACTTCAGTGGGACTGCTCTTGTGTTGAAAATTAACTGTGCTTGAACATTTTGGTGGCTACTATCTCACTTCTCTCCACTTAGCGGGGTCAAATAGTGACAAAGTAGAGCTGCACTGGAATGCCTGATGCCAAACAGTTGTACAAATGCTGTGCTGAAAACAAGGTGCTGGAAAATAACCCTGCTAAAAACTTTGATCAGCCTGTGACATTTCAAATTAAGACTTCTTTAGCATAGGTAGAGATAAAAGTGCTCTCCTTGTTACAAGGAGTCTTTACAAAAATACTCAGTGGACCATTTCCTCCTAAAGACAAAACACGGTAAATGCAGGTGGATTGGCAAAGCTAGTTTACTTTTCTGGTTTTCAGCTTTCCCATCTGAGAAAAATAAATGACTAAATGAATAAATAAATAAATCAATGGGAAGCAATCGATTCTAGGTGCTTTTGAGTAAAGAAAATAATCCTGGTGTGAATATACCTCTGTTGTGTCCTAATATGGTCTCACACAGGACTGATGATTGAATTCTGAGGAAGACACTGAGCTTGTTTTTAAGACTGTCTTCAAATATAGAAGTATCTCTTTGCATTAAACTCTTAGACAGACGAGGGTACCTTAGGACTCTTCAGCATCCTTAATGCAGAAGTTGAGTTCAGCATTCTGCAACCTTCAGTCCTGTCAGCTTTTGTTGGTTTACATTTCACTTCTCCCTGAGCCTGGATGGGTAGGGAGATATTATAGGCCACAAAGGACATCAAATACTATTTTTATATTTGCCCTATCAGGTTAAAAATTATTGCACAAAAGAGATCAGTCCTGAGCATGCACAGAAGAGTAGACACCAGCTTTATGTCTGCTGCTATGAAAAGAGTCACTCTTTTCTCTATTCTGTGGTTCCTCTAATTCACATTCATGAGGATCAGGGAGTAGCTGTGAATTCTACTAACAGTGTGAAGAAAATTACTAATCTAAAATGTACTATCCCTTTAGTATAAAAACAAATTATAAAAAAAAAAAGTTTTTAAACTAGTTGTATTTTAACTTCAGCAAATGGCTAGTCCTTGAAGAGAACTCTCTTGGCAGTTTTCATTTTTTAAAATTAGGTGTCAAAAAAGCAGTCTTTATAGCAGTGCTTATTAAATCTAGGGTTGTGCTGTTACACTACGTGTGAATGTCAGAAATAGTTAATCGTTGACATTTTTGATTCTTCAGGACAATCCTTAAATGCTGAATATCAACATCAACGCATGCCTACTGGAGATCAGGCTGCCTTTAAACAGTATGTTAATTTGCGTTCCTTAATATGAAATAAGCTGTGGCATTAATTCCTTCTTTTCAGTTTGGCCACTGAGAAAATTCTTAAGCACTCATTTTTCTCTTAAACAGATAATGGTTTGGTAGAACCAGTAACTTAGTTTTTAGCCTAAGTATTAAGTTAGCACATGAAAAATTTATTTTTTTCAATTAAAGCAGAATTCTCTGAAAATGTCAAGAAAATAAATGGTAACAACACTGCCCTCTTAGAGCAAAAATAACCAAGAATTCAGAGGAAAAAAACTGAGATTCAACATCTCTTTCACTTTAAATGTGTCAAATACCAGGAGTAAATTAGAATCTGTTGGCTATGAAAATATTGACATTCTCTAACGAGGAAGAGATTTGTGGCAAAAGTCACTAGACAAGGTTGGAGAATGTTTTGGGTTGGAGAATATTTAAATGCATACCTTGTGTATTTGTGAATTTGGACTTTAATCTCCTTCTAAAACTGCTATTACAAGGTCACTCAAGGCATGCATTGTGCAAGGCCTGTGTTCCTGAGATTGCAGGAAGGGATGGAGGCAGGAGAACAGTTTTCTTAAGTATGACTTAAAAGAGTATGAGCCAGTAAAGTGGAGCCTGTTATAACCACGCTAGAGCTGGAACTCTAGTGCAAAAGCATCTGCAAGGAGGAATTGGGAAAGCATTTTCAAAACTACACACGGGTTTATCCTTGCCTCTGTCCTCTTGACTTTTTTATACCTTAATAACAAAGATAGTTTTTCACATAGAACAGTAAGTGAAGACAGATATCTGACTAGCAGTTTTCCACCGTGGAAAAAAAAAAATAAAATTATATAGTACAAAAACCTGTCTTCATTAGAGATAAGAAAGAAAAATGAAAGGTGTCTAATCTTAACATCTAGATTACATTCTTATTTCAGGTGAGTTCTGAATCCAAGTACATATTAATATACTCCAAATCTTTCTGAATCCAGGTGGTGTATTACTAATAAATCTATAGGCAACTCAGCACAAGAATATTTTTGTTTGTTTAACTTCAAACTCTAAAGGACAATAAATTCAATTACGCTTCCATTTTGTGTTGTGCTAATGGATTCGGGCACTTTTTAGGGTTTGGTTGTTGAGAGTTTTTCTGGCACAGCTTTGCACAGGTTAAACCAGTGACAGAGCCTCTTGAGCAGACAACACCGAGTGCAATGTCAGATGCTGACACACCCGTTTGTTTTCTTATGGCACCAACAAAAAACACAGGGTTTCCAGAATTCCAGAGGTGAATTCTGTTCATGCTTCTTATCCCAATGCATCATGAATCAGCTCCTTTTACTGCTTCATTTTAAGTTATATTAGGAGGAGCCACTTAATGCAATGAGATGATACACATATACTGGGAACACCATAACCAGAGGCATTTGGCAGTTCAAGGCAGACTGAAACTGCTGTTGCTTTTGGGAAGCATTTGATTGCAGCAGCTTTCAACAGTGGAATAATTTCAGGATTTAGGAAGACCACAAATGGGATAATGAAATATCAGGATAATGAGTAGTGGTAACAAAAAAATCATGATGAGAGAAGTCATCACTTTTCTAGTACGTGGTTGAACCCCACAGAAGCCGCTACAAGAGCCTTCCATCAAGAAACAACAGAACACAGTCACTACTGTTGCCCCCCATGACCAATGCCAGCCATAAGAAGTGGTGATCTGGGCTGTTTCATGGGAATTTTAATGCATTTATTAATCCATAGCTGTGCTGGGTTGTAAGGGTAAAGGTTGATTGATGCATTTATCCAAACAAACACTGGGAACCCAAGAGGTTGTGTGAAGCCTGTAACTGGGTGAACTGAAAGAGAGAATCAAAACCCGGCGTCTTCTCCACAGTTGCAAAACTACAAGGTTGGGGGGCAGAACCTGGTCTTTGCAACAGGAGATCTGTACACTGATGTTTATTTCTGCATTATGTGTGTGATGTCATTTCCTAGGGCTGACAAGATTTTTTTATGTCCTTTTATATCACAAAGTCTTTGCAAAACTCGTTTCTGAAGTGACTAGAGAATATTAACAAATAAGCATCAGGCGGCTTTTCTTAATGCTTTCTACTGATGTTTCCTCTAATGGCAGAATACACTCATCATTTTTTTAACTGCTGTCATCCTTGCTAGTAGTGTGGGTTTGAATCTCCAAGACTAATTTGGTTGGTGATCACAATGCAGTGTTGAATTCTGCTTTATGCTTGTTTGAACAAAGCCACAAACAAGTAGCCACCAGGCGAGAGTGGTGCACACAAGTTGTACGGGGATTCACAGATGGGTCTGCCAATTCCAGACAGGTAGTTTGCAACTCAAAGTGGCACTTTCCAAAAGCCCTTCCCTCAACAGGGCTCCAACAGGCTCTTCCACTTTTCAGTAAAATGTGGAAGAACCAGTCAGTCTTTTCTTCATCAGCCACTTGGATTAGGCAACAGCACTTGCTCCCAACTCTAAAATGGAAAATCCCAGGGGAGAACAAACAATCCTGCTACAAGGTCTGTTAAGGGAGGATATGTGTATTTGAAAGGTATTTTCAAAGTGGTAATATGTATCACATTGCTAGTTTGTACTACTACCAGTAAGTCATATGGAAGGTTTCCTAGTCAGAACTGGTGAAAATTGTGGCCGTCTGCTTTCCTGTGCACCCACCTTACTGTGTTTCAAGGAAAACTGACATTTAGAGACATGGTAGAGCCCTCATCACTAGAGTTTCAAGATGCAATTGGACAGGGTGCTCGAAAATCTCATCCAGCCTCCCTTTCCCACAGAAGCTGGACTGTCAAGGTCCCTTACAACGTGGGCTGTTCTACAATTATTTCGTGGTTGTAGTGGCAAGATATAAAAAATAATCCATTTTCTCCTGGGGGATGAAAGCTGTGGAAGAGCTACTGAATAAATTCTTTCCTGGGGAACTTTCCTTACCTCGATTCAGGTTTAACAGACTTTGCAGTACCCAAATACAAGCTGCTGCTTGTCCAGCAGCTTTTTTTTCCACATTCCCAATTTCACCTTCATTTGGCACTTGCATTAATATTTACTGAAGGTGGCTGCAGGCTTGGGAGCACTGCCCAGATCTACACAGTCGGAGTGAATTCATGTACCTGCTCTGATTCACACACTAGAAGAGACCCGTAACTGTGAGAGCTGCACCCCACCTCCCAACAGAAATAATATTTAAATGGGAAGTTATTACCCAGTTACGGCAGTAGCCAGAAGCAGAGATTGCAATGTACCCACAAAGCTTTAAGTGAATTAACTTCCTGTAAAACAGGTTAACTCCTGCTTTAAGAAGAACGACTTACTGCACTTTTAAACGCTGAATAATTAACTTTTTTAAAGGGCTGAGTGGGGAACCAAAAACACTGTTGGGGGAAACACAGGGAAAACAAATCCTACTTACAAATCTGGGATGCCAAATCCTAACAGATTTTAATGTGACTATCAATCTGTTGCTATCATTTATCCAGTGCCCAAATCAGGTTCTATAAAATACCAACAGTACTTCAAGATGTTTCAGCCCTTTACTGTCAGAGAGTCAGTCTGTACATCAGCTAGTCTTAGTCTATACCCAAGAGAGGTGGTATATCCCGTCTTTTCTATCACTTAATTTTGTTATCACAGGGAACTGTGGTTTACATCTGCAATGACAGACCCCGCACAATCTATAGCTGTAACAACAACGCAGAAATACAAAAAATAACTGAATATCGGTAACTCTGGTATCAGGGGATTTCAACGCTCAGGATCAAGACACCAAGCCCGTGAGACATGCCTAGATTTCCCATATGCAATTATATCATAATCATACTCTTACTTGAACTTGTAACACATCTAGAAGTCAAGTCAAGAATGAGGATGAATGCTTCACAATTCAATTTAAAAAATACTGAGTGTGTCCTATTGGTTCTGTGAAAATACTGGCACCACTTCAGTATGAAAAGTGACAGTTCTCAAATAGTAAGAGTAGCAGTGGTTCTGAAGAAAAAAAAAAAAGAGTGGAAATAAATTTGCTTACTGCAGTGACCTATTTTACACTTCCAAATCTATCAACTTCCTCGCTTCATCCTTGCAAGCTTCTCTTTTTACCACTTTCCCTTCTACTTGCTGCATTTTCTCTCTCTTGAAGTAGCACATGAGCAGGTGATTTCCCGGTCTGCTCCTTTCTGAAACTTAGGAACACACCAACTTACAGGCAGTTTGTCATTTCTACCCCAATCTAGGTTTTACAGCTACTAAATGGTTGCATGTAACATTAATCCATAAGCTATACTCCCCTCAATAAAATATACCCAGAACTACTGCCGTCCTTTTTACAGTTGAAGCACTCAGATCTTTCTAAATTCTGCAGATGTGCGAGTAGGAATTTCAAAAGCAACTCAGGGTCATCACTAAAGCAATGACAAAAAATCTGAATAATGGCCTTTGAAGGTCCTGCATGAAGGGGTTCATTCAGATCACATTCATTCATATGATGACAGATGAAAGCATTTCATGCTGCTATGAATTTAAAATCACTGACAAGCTGTTTTTCAAATGAGACCCATATTAAATAGTGAAAAGCTGATCATGTCCACTTCAGTGGTTGAAAGTACACTTTGTTTTGGGAAACAAACACCAAACCCAGGCATTTAATAGAAATAAAAATATCTTACAAAAAAATGTGTCTTTCTTAATTCTAGAAATCACAACAGTATTAATAAAATCTTAACAAGACAACTAATACAGTGTTTACTTAGAAGCAGAATAAATCCCAACAATGCATAAAAATCTCAACTGTTTATTGGTAGAGTTGAAGTGCATATATTCCAGGAACAGACACACAACAGCTGTGCAATTTGTTCTTTTCAGAAAGCTTTTACTAGTTTGAAATCTCCTCTTTATAACTGGGTAATACAGTGAACTAGTTCCAGTGACAAATTCCAGATTTATATGGACTAGATTTCAGAAGAGTAAATACAACATGGAAGGTGTTAAATTTCAATATTCCCATAGGTGGTGACATAATGCACAATTCCAATGAATTAAAACAGGCAATATACACAAAACATCTGTAAAAAAGCCAGATGTTTAATAAAAAGAATACTCACCTATCTCTAAAGATAAAAAGCTTTTTATAAGTTAACAATATGGGCCCTACCTTCTGAATGTCAACAGTGCAGGTTATTTTGAGGGTATCTCTAAAATTTAAATATGATCTGCGCTGGGTAAATTACTTCCACCTTTTTTATCAATTGATAGAAGACGGAATCACCTAACATAGGAGCTTGAGCACTCAAAGTGAAATTCCCAGTTTGAAATGGTTTGTGAGACTTTCCCCATTCACTAGAAGGATAACCTCTGTAATTGCTTTGGCTGAGGCCAGCATCTCTGAACAGCAACCCCAAACAAAATGGGAAACGTTTCCACTGATGAGAAAGAACCAAAAAGCATATTTTGGTCATAATGCTAAACATGGAAGAGTTATCTGCTTCTGGAAAAAGTGCTCTGTTTCTAAAGAGACGGATGTGAGTTCACAGCTGTAATCTTTAATTTTAGATAATTCATTAAGTACCACAGTATTGATAATCATAAATATCCTTAGTTGTGAAATAATGACATCAAAAATGCAGACACATTTATTCTTACTGGAAAAAATAGTGAGCTTTTATTTTCAACGTAGCCTTTTGCTTCAAACATTGTGGTGGCATCTCCTTCACCAGCCCAGTTCTTAGGGACCAGGATATATAGAACAGGCAACAAGACTTACTTCCCTCTCCCACCCCAGCTCCCCTCAGAATAGTCCCATAAAAACCTTAGGTACTGGAGACTATGGGAAATCCCAGAATTTCCCCATTTCACCCATGTTACCACTGCCTATGTAAAGTTGCTGTGTACTTAGTGTCTGGCTTGGACAACAGCCACAATGCTCCATCATGCTGACTGGTACAGATCAGACTTCTATTTCCCGTTTCTTACCCTTCCAAATGCTGGGGACTGGAGAGAACTTAGAAGCCAACCCTTCAACTCCATGAGGATAAATGCAGTGCTTCACCTTACTTGGCAATAACCTATATCCATCTGAAGAGCAAGATCATTTTGAGAAAACCCCTTCCTTGCCCCGAGAGATGCCAACTGCCATATGAAGCTTATAGCCTTAGTAAGTTGAGATGGAAAGTCTCTGAAAGCTTCAGATCCTTCTCTTCAGGAGTTCGAAGACAGCTCTTCAGAGTCTTTGAGTAAGACTGAACATAAATGAATCACATGCAGATGACCTTAAACCATTTCAACCCCTGGGCCAGAAACAAGATGCCACACCTGGAAGCACCAAAGCGATGAATATAGAAGAAAAAAGATTTACTGTGTTGTTGTCCAATATAGGTTTTCCAGATATGTGCTTGGAGTCTTTTGTTTCATGGTTGACAACCATGCCAATATTCTGGTCAAAACCTGGGAAAAGATAAAGACTTCATGTTACAAAGACAACCAAATTGGAAAGAAACTTAGGAAACTAGTGTATGCAACATCCTAAATTTAATTACCCATGATGGTGTTAAACCTCTGTAAGGAAAGATACCAAGACTAAATTATAGTTAAATTTAAGCTGGTAGCTTCAAAGAATAAGATATAATGCAATACATTAGAAGTTGACTTCTTTTGAAAAGTTACAATTCTGCCCGGTCAACTTCTTTCTTTGGTGTGAAACTACGTAAAGAGAGAAATAAAACAAGCTAAATCAGAAGAGGAAAAAGTTGTTCCAAGAGCTGTTCTAAGACAAAGGATGCTGTTTTGAACAAAATAGCTGATTAGCAATGTGTAATTTCTGTCAAAAAGATGTATTTGTTTTCAAAGGACAATTATGGAAATAACCTTATTACTCGATCTGATGGCAAACAAGCTCCTTACAGTAGCTATCATTTCTATTTATGCAACACTTTAATACTACCAGCAGCTGGATTTCTCCTAGTTCTTAAGCCATTTCTTGCCCTACCTCTATATTGTCAATACTCTAGTATCGTGCTTCATTAGCTGTCACTGTACACACATCTCCATCCAATGTTCTGTCCAGCGGCATTATTTTATGTGCTGATAAAAACTTAAAATTCTAGCACACTTGATTTTCACGTCAACTCACAGTGTAGTGAGGTATAACTGGGTACATGCGTATGCACTGTTTACACCTAACATGAAGAAACATTCCAAATTCAGTCAGCATTTTTTAATATTAACATTCTTTTACGAAGAAGATTTGAACATCTACTAAAACCCACAACACGGAAGTTTCACGTTGAGCTGCTGCTTTATTAAAAAAAATAAATAAATTTCAGCACCTCAGACAAAACTTTTAAAAAATCCTGAACCACAAACCTGCCTACAGCTGTTAGGCTACAACTGCTACTCTTACCTTAGGATCACACATTTAAACCTAGCTTTGCATAATGCAAAATTGCTACAGAGAAAAATTAAACTTCAAAGTCTGATATTTTAACTCTTCACAGTGGCTACATTTTTAGAAAGTCATAAATTTTCTCAAGAGAACAACTGGGAATAAGTTTTTATTAATATATACCTCAAATGTACATGAAGCACAGATTAAGAGCATAAACGAGTAGGAAAGGTAACAGCAAGAAATGGGCAAATTTCAATCTAATTCTGTGCACCTATTCAAAGTTCTACTTAAAAATGCGTGGGCAGGGAAAGACTTTGTCTTGGAAACAGTGGATATCACAGGCTACTGCAACAAGATTATCATCAGGAAAAACACTGGCAGAAGGGTAGCAGGGAGAGCATAATTTAAAAATAAAAAAAAAAAGAAAAAAGACAATTCTTTACTACCACTGCCATTTTTATTAATTGGTTTTCAAGCTGCTGCAGAGAGACCAGAGTATTTATTTAACAAGGACAGGAAAAGTGGGTTAAGATGGGCACAAAACCTAACAGTGTGCACCACATGAGCAGCACTATTTCCTCTATATCACAGTATGTATCTACTATAGCAAATCATAGAATCAAGGCTGGAAAAGACCTTTAAGATCATCAAGTCCAACCATTAGCCCTACTCTACCACATCCACCACTAAGCCATGTCCCCAAGCACCACGTCTATACAGCTTTTAAACACACCCAGGGTGATGACTCAACCACCTCCCTGGGCAGCCTGTTCCAAGGCCTGACAACCCTTGCAGTGAAAAAGCTTTTCATAATGTCCAGTTTAAACCTCCCCTGGTGCAGCTTGAGGCCATTCCCTCTTGTTCTGGCACTAGTTACTCATGAGAAGAGACCAGCACCTACCTCTCTACAACCTCCTTTCAGGTAGTTGTCGGGAGCGGTAAGATCTCCCCTCAGACTCCTTTTCTTCAGACTAAACAGCCCCAGTTCCCTCAGCTGCTCCTCATTGGACTTGTTCTCCAGGCCCTTCACCAGCTTAGCTGCTCTTCTCTGGACCTACTCCAGAACCTTGATGTCTTTCTTGTACTGGGGTGCCCAAAACCCAACACAGTACTCAAGGTGTGGCCTCACCAATGCTGAGTACAGAGGGGCAATCACCATCCTGGTCCTGCTGGTCATGCTATTTCTAATACAAGTCAGGATGCCATTGGCCTTCTTGGCCACCCAGACACACTACTGGCTCATATTCAGCTGCCTGTTTATCGACTCCCCCACATCCCTTTCTGCCAAGCAGCTTTCCAGCCACTCTTCCTCAAGCCTGTTGCATGGGGTTGTTATGGCCCAAGTGCAGAACCTTGCACTTGGCCTTGCTGAAGCTCATATACTTGACCTCAGCCCATCGATCCAGTCTGTCCAAGTCCCTCTGTAGAGCTGGCCCTACCCTCAAGCAAATCAACACTCCCACCCAGCTTGGTGTTGTCTGCAAACTTACTGAGGGTGCTTTCTATGTCCTCATCAAGGTCACTGATAAAGATGTTAAACAGAAGTGGTCCCAATACTGAGCCCTGACTAACACCACTTGTGACCGGCCACCAACTGGATTTAACTCCGTTCACCACCACTCTTTGTGCCCCACCATCCAGCCAGTGTTTATCCAGCAGAGAATACACCCATCCAAGCCATAAGCAGTTTTTTTATGAGAATTCTGGGGGAAACAGTGTCGAAGGCTTTATGGAAGTTCAGGCAGACATCATCCACAGCCTTTCCCTCATCCACTACAAGGATCATATTGTCATATAAGATCAGGTTAGTCAGGCAGGACCTGTCTTTCATAAACCCATGCTGACTGACTGGGCCTGATCATGTGGTTGTCCTGTATATGGTGTGTAATGGCACTCAAGATGATCTGCTCCATGACTTTTCCTGGCACCGAGGTCAGACTGATAGGTCTAGTTCCCCAGATCCTCCTTTCAGCCTTTCCTGTAGATGGGAGTCACATTTGCTACCCTCCAGTCCACTGGGACCTCCTCAGTTATCCAGGACTGCTGGTAAATTATGGAGAGAGGCTTGGTGAGCACATCTGCCAACTCTTTTCAGTATTCCTGGGTATAACCCATCTGGCCCCATAGACTTGTGTATGTTTAAGTGGTGCAGCAGGTGACTGACTATTTCCTCTTGGATTGTGAAGGTCTCATTCTGCTCCTCCTCCCTGTCTTCCAGTTCAGGGGGCTGGGTGTCTAGGGAACAACTAGTTCTACTGCTAAAGACTGAGGCAGAGCACCTCAGCCTTTTCCTCATCGCCTGTCACACTGTTTCTCCTGAATCCAATAAAGGACGGAGATTCTTCCTATTCCTCCTTTTGTTGTTAATGTATTTACAGAAATATTTTTTTATTGCTTTTAATAGCAGCAGCCATGTTGTGCTCTAGTTGGGCTTTGACTCTCCTCCTTTTCTCCCTGCAGAGCCTCACTACATCTTTGTAGTCCTCCTGAGAGGCTGCCTCCTCTTCCACAGGCCATAAACTCTCCTTTTGTTCCAGAGTTCCACCCAAAGCTCTCTGTTCAGCCAGGCCTGTCTTCCCCACCGGCTCGTCTTTTGGCACACTGGGACAGCCTGCTCCTGTGCAATATATATGCATACAGTATACATACTCCAGCAGTGCTTAAGGATTTGTAGAAGAAATTGTGGAACCTGCATGCTGACCCTGCTGTAGCCAGCAAAGTAACTTGCTGAGCATAGAAAAATAGCTGAAGTGAAGAAAGAGATGCTGATAGATGGAGGCATGCATTGGCTAGGTTTACCACATTTCCTTAACACACCTGCCTCACTGGGAGCATGAAATATTGTCTGAGTACTTAAGTGTTTCCTGTTTAGTACAGAAATGTCTAAAAATTCCTTAAATTGTTAAACACTCCATTTTATTTTGGACTTTATTGGAACTACAAGGAATAGAGCACAAAACTGCTGGAAAGTCAAATCCACAGCATCAACAACAGCTTGCAGTTCTCACTGTGATGGTAGATTTAAAGGACTTTTATCTCTCAGGCAGTTAATCAGAACATTCAAACCTAATTCCAACAAATAAGTACACTGACAATGAAATCTGAAAGCTTAAGCTCTCCTGTAAACCAGCTATTAAACAGAATATGGTATTTAAAAAAAATTTTAACATAGGGGAGGGTTACAATTTAAAGGTTAGCCTAAAGGTTGTGTGCAGCATTTGTTCACAGGTAAAGGTCCTTCAGGGCAATAAGTAAAGAAATACTGAAATCATTTCAAATCAGCCAACATTTTGCCCAAAAATGGACATTTTGCTTGAGTGTTTTTTTGTTTGTTTGTTTTTTAAGTTGCAGCTAGTTTGAGATAATCTTAACACAGGAAACAGGACTCTCTTAAGTGGTGAAAAAAGAAAAAAGAACATAAAATACTGTGCACATTTTCCTGGATCTTTTCTTATTTAATTCTTAAAGCTGAGACTATTGCTAAGCCTTCAGATTTTGAAATGGAGCTTCAGCAATGACAAATTAATCTGAATACAAGGATAAAATTAAGCTGACATTTTCTCTTATAAAATGTTACCATAATCAGATATATAAAAAGTAGAGGGCAGCAACTGCTTTTTCCAAGGTAACATGTTGCAGATCTCTGATCTCTTTCAGTCATCAACATGACAGAAGCATAAGATAAACAAATCAAAATGTGGAAGAGGACCAACTGCCCTTGCTCTTATTTTCATTATCATGTCTATCACTTTGGCTCCTGGCTCTCTTTGTCCTTTGTGTTGCTAATTCTGTATATTTTCCATTTAAAAATAACATCCTCAGCACTTCTTGAAATTCAAGTCCATTTTTAGGTTACATGGGGCAGAGGGGAAGGAAAAAAAGACAAGAATCTTACCACTGTATTGCATCGTAGCTCCCAAATATGAATCAACAATTGATCCCAGTAAGCCAGCTGCTGCACCAAACACAATAATGGGCCATTGTGGAGCAGACATTTCCAGATCAGTCACGAAAATGAGTTGTGTTACGAAGTAGGCTATACCTACTGCCATGCCCCCGAGCAAACTTGAGAGCAGGCCCACTAAAGTAACTGCTCCATTAGTACCTAAATCAAACAAAACCAATCTGATTTACAAACGTCTTCTAAAAGACTTGTATTTGTTCAAGTTTTTTATATATAAAACTGTGCTCATAGTGATCCCCCCTCCCACAGTAACAAGGCTCTGCTACCTATAAAATCCACAGAAAGGTAGTTATGTGACAACTTAGTGAATAAAAATCTGAAGAATACTTATAAAGAGAAAAAAATGCCCATGCATTTAAATCCTATCCCATAATATCCACAACTCGGATCAACATGCCATCAAGACTCAAAAAAAGCAACACTGCTTCAAGGCAGCAACATCATCCACTCTGCAGACAAGATTTGACAAACAAAAGGCTCACTCTATGCACCCTTTGTAAGATATCAAAAGGAAATGCGTGATTTGGTTAAGAAGTGAATCTTTTGTAGTGTCTGTACTGAATAAATATGTTCTTCTACTGACTAAAATGTTAATATCCAAAAGATTCAGTTCATTAACTTTCATTCTCTATATTATTGGCAATATAAACACTTCTAATAGTTCCAGAGATGAGAGATGACAGCATTCACTAAGAAAGATTTTACATCACTGGATGCTATGCTGGTGCATCTCAGCGAGATGCAGCAGAAACACAACTGAGTAGATTCTGTTTCAGAAAATGCATTCCAGCTAACATTTTCTGATCCCAGACTACTGATGTTTGCTTTTCTGGGGCTGTTTTTAAACTTTTCAAGTTGGATGAATAATTCAAAACAGATGAGCCAAATATTAAGAACACATAGAACAGATAACACCTTACCTATTGGAACCTTTTCCCAGGTTGTTATCAACCTTGGCTTGCTTTTACTCATAACACTACCGATCTCTGAAGCCCAAGTATCACCAGCAGAGCTCGCCAAAGCTCCCAAAAGGGATAAGCACATCCATGATGCTGTGTATTGCTTTGAGAAGTCTACTGGAATTTCACCCGGTCCTTTTTCTATCATATACAAGACAGCCAGCTCCATAGGAACGCCACCATTACAGAATACTTGCACCCAATTCCTCTGTCCACCTAAGGTGACAAAGACTAGATTTTACTATTTAAGGCAACAAAAGCAAAAGACACATATGCAAAGTTAAATTTAAAAAAACACTTTCAAAACAGAAACTAGATAGCAATTTATTAAATAGAAAAGCAGCAAAAGCAAATTCACTTGCTAATGTTCATATGGATGAGGGTTGGAAGGGAGACACGACAACAGCGTTGCCTATTCTGGATGCTACATCTCATCTGACCCTTCAAAAGGCAGAGTAACATGAAGTATTTATTCTTCACAAGGGATCTCAAAGAATTAAAATGTTATGGCTTACCTTCCTTGTATTCTGGATCTATTTTCTTCTTTATATCTTTTTTCCATTTAGTAAGTTTTGAAGAAGTAACAAAAAATACAAACAAAGAAGTGAAGAAACTGTAATTTGCAACTGTAAGGATAAAGCCAACCACCAATCCTACAAAGAAAAAAATAATATATGAAGTTCTTCATGTAACAACACCTGCTTTGCAAAGCAAATATTTTGAGTCTCTTGAATATGAAGAGTGTCTTCATGATAAACTTAAGACAATCATGCAATAAGGGAATTACTAAAGCACCAAATACCTGTATCTGAATTCCAGTGACATCTTGACTTAAAAAAGTTGTCTTTATATTTTTTTCTTAAATTTTACTGCTAAATGGGTGATTTTATTGCTACTGCTAGAGTACATGATTTTTTAAGATCTTCTCTTGCAACAAATCAGTAATACTGTGCAAAAATAGGAAGTCAGAGCAATAAAAAAAGAAGCACCAAGGGTTATATAATTGAAATGTAAGCACCCTCCCTGAAGAATATGATTGTTTAAGAAGCATATATACAGCTGTGGCTGTGTCTCCTTCAGCAAGTTTATATTCAGTTTGGGAATAAAGCCCTCCCCAAGGGAAGGCTAAAATAACCCAGATAAGCACCCTCCATATCTTAACAGCTGGTATGTCTCCTTTCTGTTCCTCATTTTCTATTTCTATTTGTGATTTTTATGTTGTCTTTTTCATTCTGTAATTTTCTTAAGTATTTGAGCTCCTGGATGTGCTTCCTTTTTTTTTATCTCCTCCTCCACATGGGAGGTCTAACTCTGACTGCCCACCATGAGAATACAATTCTTCACAACTGAAAGAAAACAGGCCACACTTAACAGCAAATGCCATTATAAGCTGGCTAGCAGAGCTCTTATGTTAAAAGGTAAAAATTACATCAGAAAATATTTTTTAATTATTATTATTTGGAAGACACTCCCCTTAACTCACAGACAGAACAAGATTTGCAAAATGGGTGACATGGAAGGAGAGGATTTGTGGTCCTGTTTCTTTCCACTGACCATCAATTCATTCAGTATGTCACAAGACAAGGCTGAATCACCTCACACGGAATCTTGCATCAGCTTCCAGTGAAAGCTACTGTACGCTGCTGTGTTGGGGTTTTTCTCAGGTAGTCAAAAAGCCTTTGTCAAAACAGCTATTTGTTTGAAGTGAAAATTTAGTTTTCTTCATATTTTTGGCAGGTGAAAAAATGCCTAAAACTGCTCATATTACAGAGCATGTTATCTGTAAGAACCATGTTATCTGTACTGGTTTCCTGCCACGCAGGGAGGCTGATGACATGGCCCAGTTTTATGTTTTATGGTATTTCTTTACCACTGCCATTTCATTATCTCTACACAAATCCATCTGTATGTTAAACAAAAATATGTGATTTTGCATGTTGTACTGAAATGTAAATAATCTTATAGATTTATATAAATATAATGACAAATATAATGACAATACTAAATTAATTACAAACAGCAAAAATTAACTTGACTATTTAAATGGGAATGAGACAAAAAAAACACTATGAATTCAAGGTATATATGCTTACAATTATATCTTTATTATAAGAAAACTAGGTAGGAAAGTGTTAGAAGACCATTACGTACAATAAAAATGACTTTAATTTAGCTTACTAAATGTTTAGTCTCAGAAAAAACATACCTCCCAATGCACCACTGTGATCAACACTCTTCCTCTTAAAGCCCTGTATTGCAATCATTACTGGAATCAAGACTGAAAAAAGCCAGCGCCATGGAGAAATGGGTCGTAAAGTACCTGATAAATCAAATAAAATGATTCCAGGTTACCCTTATAAGCCTTTTTGATGCCTTTATGTCTGAAAAGCAATTGCAATCTAGTATATATCTAAAACCTGATCTTAATAGAGATTAAACTTTTTACCCATTAGAAGAATATATTCTTATGAATGAAAGACCAAAATACCTGCAATTATCAAATCAATTTCTCTGTCCAGCTTTCACAGAGAAAAAGAAAACACATTAATTGAACTAAAATTTATTACAAAGAAATAGCAAATGTGTCAAGAAATAAACACAGTGACATTTTCCATTCTAAAGGGGATTTATAAACTCCAAAAATTAACATTCACTATGTTAAGAACAGCTGAAATCTGATCTGGATAGAACAGATGCATTCAAATTTTAGAGAAAAAAAACAAACAACTCATACATCCAGAGTAAATTATGTAGAATTCAATGACTTTTTTGCCTCAGTACTCACCAGCAAGTGCTCCAGCCACACTGCCTAAGTTGCAGAAAGCAAAGGCAGGGACTGGGAGAATGAAGAATCATCCACTGTTAGATCAGGTTTGAGACGATCCAAGGATCCTGAAAGTGCCCAAGCCCATGGGACCTAATGGGATGCATCCACGAGTCCTAAGTGAACTGGCAGATGAAGTGGTTAAACCACTTATCCATCATATTTCAGAAGTTGTGGCAGTCTAGGTTTGGGATTGTTTAGCCTAGAGAAGGCTCTGAGGAGATTTTATAGTAGCCTTCCAGTACTTAATGGGGGCCTACAAGAAAGATGAGGGACTCTTTATTGGGGAGTGTACTGGTAAGACAAGGGTAATGTTTTTAAACCAAAAGAAGGTAGATTTAGATGTAAGGAAGAAGTTCTTCACTGTCGCTCATGGAAGCTGTGGATGCTCTTCAGCACGCATGGAAGGCAGCCTTTCAAAATGCCAATCAATCAAGATTCTGCCTCAAGTTTCATTGGATATCTGCTAAATTTTATGACCTACTGAATAATCATTTCCTATTCACATTTTTCCTACCATTCATGCATGTGATGTCCCCTTTCTATGCTGAAATATTCTAGCTTCTTTCAGTCCTCTAAAAATGGATGCCATTACCTGCTCTGATCAGCCCTGCTGCCTTCTCTGCTCCCTTTCCAATTCTGCTACAGGCATCTTTAAATGAGACAACCAAAAGTGCATGCAGTACTCATAGCAGAGAGGCATCAAGATTTCACAATTTCCAACACTAGACTAATTTTTTGGCTGAAAGGTGATTCATCTCAAAAAAAAACGATGAGAATATATTAAGTAACCTGAATGGTGTAACTCCCCTTCCCTGATTACCTGCTTGTACTGGAACCAGGCTACTGATCACCCCAGTCAGGCAGTATATTAATTACAGAGATGTGGTGTAAAACATGCATTTGCCCTGATGCTCCATGTTCTTATCTTTTCTTGCATTACTGTCTAATCACCTTTATCTGTGGTAACCAAGCTCTTGGGTCTCTCTCTCCACTGTACCTCAGGCAGAATTCACATCCCCCAGGACCTGAGAACACATCCATTACCTTTACAATGGATCTTGCATCTTTATTAACCCTGAATTTTTCACCAAGAAGGTTAGTCCTAGAAATATGCAAAGGAGTCTAGAAACATTTAAAAATTTATTCAGCAAGCATCTAGGTTCCCAAAATCATGACTAATAATAAAGAATGATACACACCATCTCGAACAGTGCAAACAGATTGAGTGACGGGAGAATTTGTTTTTCATTTGCACGTGTTGAGATGAGAAATTATTTTCCTTGTGGTGCGGTATATTCAGCATAGAATGAAACCAGATATTTAGGCTAGGGGGTAATGTGCCCACATATTGGGGGAATCCTTTCCACTGATTCTTGTTCTCTGACAGCAGCTGCAACAGCTCTGCCATATTACTCAAATCTTGCTCTGTGATTTCACGAGTATGGAGTTTAGGTTTATATATTTGCTAAGTCAACAGCACATGTGAATTTAGGAGTGGAAAAATTACAAGACAGCTCTGAGCTTCCTCCTTACTTTGTTTACTGGTAAAAATAATTTAATAAACCCAAGCTTCCTGCGTTACAGCTATTCAAATATTTGATTGCAGCTCATTGGTTTTCTCACTGAGCTAACAACTACAATGCATTGGGTTTAAATCTATTGATTCTTTGCTTTCATGTGAGAGTAATTCTACATAATAAAAGCTTTTATATATGGAAATTTTACTACCTTTTGGGAACTAAGATAAATAAATTCTTTCAGGTCTAGTATTAACTGATATGCAAAAATGGCTCACCTGTTATCCTCCTTGTTATACAAAAAATAGACCAAACTTAAAATGTTTTGAAGTTTAACTAGAAATCAGTCAAACCTAAATCTTTGTTCAAGAAATAACTGCTTTTAATGATACTCTCCACTTACAATTATTAAGCTAGCAAGACAGACCACGTGAACAACTCACAAACAGAAAAATGATGGTTGTTAATACCACAAATGGTTTACTTGTACAAACAAAACTGAATACAAAAACCTGAACTATTATCACTCCAAAATATTTACAGAGCCTTCGAAAAAACTTTTTCCTAAGTTCCCAGTTTGTTCCCATCGCTTAGTCACTCAAATCACTCTGATCTGAATTTAAACAAGCTTGCAGAACAGGAAAACATTATCCCACTCAGCTGTCATAATTCCACACAATGCCATAAAGCACTAGTGTCCATAGCAACTTATCTTCTAAGAAGACCATGTATCAGTGTCCTAAGCATATCTATTTCCTTCTAAAATTGCAAAACACTTATTAAAATAAAAGCAGTTAATAAAGTTGTTACTGTCCAGTTAAAAGGTGTATTATTTCATCCTAAAACTGACTCAATAAATTACTGTCTTAGCAGTGAGATTCTAACAGCCTTTGTATTCTATCACCTCATTTTGGTTTTAAATTGGAAGACACAAATTTCATTGCAGAAGATGCCAAAAGTACATCTTATAGAATACTGACATTTAAAATTCTGAGAATTCTTCCTTAATACTACAATTTGAAAGTCTTCTGTGTAGTGACAGAGAGAAGACCGCTATTATGTCCTGAACTACACTATTTACTCTCACAGAATTTCCCTACCAGAAAAGTGACAATAAAGTCAGTCTATGAGGTGAAAGTGGTGTGACCGCTTTCTAAAACATTAGCCCTTTCAATTCTTTTGAACTCAGAAATATGCTTTAAGCTGATGACTACATCAGCAAGATTTTAAGTGACTTTTTTTGTTTAAAAAAACCCACTAACCTTTAAAAGGCAAAGTTAATAGTTAATGTAGGTTTTGAGCTGAAAAACACAAAATCATGAGAAGTTATTGACCATATCTAAAATACAAATTTGAGACATTCACAAGTCTAGCAATTAGATCACCACCTCAGAGAAGAAAGATTCACACACACAGAGCACTCTGTCACGCTGGAAAGCTAAACACGCTGGTTTTCAACAAGAACTTTTGTTTCAGCAGTACCTAGAGATTTGCAGAAACACAGGCTCCCTGGTGCAAAGTAGGACTAACATTTCTTATTAAAACACCTAATATTCACAAATATTCACAAGACGAAAAGTTCTTGTGTGCTGAAAAACCCCGATGCCATAGGAGGTGTACAAGTGAGTCTTGCACCCAATGGGTGCCTCAAACACTCAAAATAAAAGCACCAGTTGTGTATGAAGAGATCTTTAGTGCTGTAGTCTGGTACTGTATCAAGAATGTTATTGGTATTAACTTCAGTCTGAGAAGTACCAGAACACTTTGTTTAGTTAAGAAACAGTATCTTCATCTTTTGAAAACCATTTTTAAACTGATGTCTGTTATTTCCTTGGAGGGAAAAAAAAGTGTTAATACTAAATTACTAGTAAATGTAAGTAATTAAGACTAAGATGACATTTTTTGGTTTACTGCAGCTTATTTAACACTTCTATTTCATAAACATTTTGGCTACTGTTTGGTGCATAGGCATTACTATGAACTATCAAATGTAAATTAATAAATGTGTGTTTGTAGTATCTTTATATTTATGAGGGTCATGAATTCAATTGCTTTTATGAGCTTAATTTCTCTCTCCCACTTCATTAAGCCTACTGCTACTATACACTTCACTCACTGCCTCGAGCCATGGTCTTTCCATGGTCTCAGGGAAACAAACAAAAGTTGTATGTCTTCCTTGTTTCATAATCATTCTCTTTTCATTCTGGAAAATGCCAGGCCACAAAGACGATCAGGGGGCTGCAGCACCTCTCCTACGAGGACAGGCTAAAGGAGCTGGGACTGTTCAGCCTGGGGAAGAGAAGGCTCCAGGGAGACCTAATAGCCACCTTCCAGTACCTGAAGGGAGCTTATAAAAACACTGGAGAGGGCCTGTTTACAAAGGCCTGGAGTGAAAGGAGAATGATTAAGAATCATTCTCTACATAAAGGAGGACTCACCTGCAGCCTCCTCCTTTGTATCAATCCCTATGCTGATTCACCAGTTCACCTGGTATCAGGCCTGACCTCTCCACTCCACAGTGTCAATTCTCTAGCACATTAGATAGCAAGGACTGGAATATCCCAGAGGCAAAACTCAAGAGATCTCTACAGAGATTGGATATGCACAAATGAAGTTACACGTTTAAATCCAACTTGGCTGGCTCTAAATGACACAAACAAAACCTGGCTGTGAAGTCTGCTTCTGCATACCTTCTATGTGTCTGGCATCTTGCTACGAGGCAAAGTAGAAGTATCCAGACAAGACATTTCACACTGTACTAGGGCTAATACTCCATCCTAAAACCCAAAGCACTGAAAAAGCACTAAGCAGAGATATCCAACTACCACTGTAAAAGTCAGCCTATACTGGTAGGATACTTAGTCTAGCTTCTTCTGGATCCAAGGTGACACTAGGCAGTTAAGGATGTTCATACTGCATCCCTTGGGACTCTCAGTAATACTACAATGACACTAGAGCTCTTCTTGCATGAAAGTGGCAGAGGTCTTAATCAGTAACTCTTCTAAGTTTGAACTGATGCTGGAGGCAGTACTGCTGCTTTTGCACAGTGCTGTAAAAACAGTACCAGAACTGCAATGACACAGAAAGTACCAGTGTCCTTGCAAATACACACAACTAAGCTGCTGCCTGCCTGAGCTGCCTGATCAGAACACAGAGCCAACTGCACATTCCCATGCCAGAGACTTCATGCATACAAGCCCCTGTTCTTTGTACCCTTTCTCCTGTTTCTGTTTCTTGATCAAGGAATAATTGTGTGTCCTGTTTAAAGGCAGCATGTGCATTTCTAAACCACTTTTCAAGACTGGCACACTCCTCCCATAGCATCAGGGCCTAACCTGATAGAATGACAGCTTTCACCTTGCCCTTTCTTTTCACTTTTCCATTTTTATCTTATCTACTTTTTTTTAGGGAGATAAATCACAAAGGATAGCAACACTTTAAATTCAATGGGATGTCTGGGCAGAGCTGCAAAGAAGGGTATACTGGTTGTTAACACCTTCTAAACCATTATCATCTACTGTCGGGCCAAGGTTGTCAGCTTTACTGAGGATGGAAAGGGCTGTGCACCCAGCTATTGCAATTCTCTATCTGCAGCCCTCTAAGACTAGAGAGGAGGACTCCGTCCGCCTCTCTTCGGGCCGTGCTGGCCCCGCCCCAGTCCCCGGCCTTTGAACTCACCGTAGTACGTGTTTGCAGTTATGGAGACGATCCACAATACCAGAGAAATACAGACTATCAAGTTCAGGACGATAACGTTCACCATCATCTTGAAGTACTCTTTGAAGAAATCCTCGTCGTAACAGGACATCGGAAGCCTGAGGGAGAACACCTGGCGGGAAAGCACAAGGAGCAACCCATCAGCGACACGGCCACCGCCTTCTTCTCCTCCTCCGGCCCGCGCTTCCCTGCAGCCGCCTCTCGCCCCCAGCAGCTCGGTGCGCTGCCAGGAGACACCCAGTTCACGAGGAAGATGCTGCGGCCACCCCACTCCCGCTCAGGGCTGGGCGGCGTTTAGCGTCCGAACGCCTCCGCCCTACTGCCCACTCGACACCGCCACCGACCTGCTCGCCCGCCCCACCGGCGCCGCTACCATCCCGCCTCGCCGTCGCTCCGCGCATGCTCCCCCGTCCGCCGCGCCAGCGCCTGCCCCCGTCTGCGTCTCCGTCGGCGGGGAGAAGGGAGACACCCTCTACGACCCAGCCCTGGTCGCACTGCGTCCGCCCTCCCTTCCTCCTTCTCTCCTTCCGCAGGGGCGCTTCCTCGCTCCGTCCGGCCTTTTGCCCGCGCTTTTTTCCCGTCAGTGGAGACGTTTCCCCTGCTGGGTCCTGGGATGCTGTTGCGTGTCTCCGGCAGCGACCCGACGCTACAGCGCGAGCTCCCCGTCCCCTGCCCTCCCTCAGGCTGAAGCGGCTGATTCGCCGCCGCGCGCGGCTATCGAACTGTCTGCCGTCCTCAGCGGGCAGGGCCGCGCCCACCGCCCCGAAGCGCTGCGCGCCCCAGGGGCGCTCC
>JANHFX010012020.1:16675-46024 GCA_027560015.1 Chloroceryle amazona | reverse complement strand
CTTTCCCCTTTCCCCTTTCCCCTTTCCCCTTTCCCCTTTCCCCTTTCCCCTTTCCCCTTTCCTCTTTCCCCTTTCCCCTTCCCTCAAAGGCTAACTTCAAAAGCTGGAATTTTGTTTTCTGCTTCCTCAAAGTGGAAGCATGTTTTAAGCAGTGTGTTTTTTTGTTAGCTTTCTACTGCATTGAATTATAAGCCTTGAAAATAAGGCATCCTGCTTAATGAAATGCTTTGGCAGTGCCCTTTTGAAGTTTCTATAGCTAAATTGGAATTTCTAGCCCATTACAGTGTAGTTGGAGTAACAGATGGTCTCCGTTTTCCTTCCTCTAGCTTTCTGCTTTACTTTTTTTTTTTTTTTTTTTCTCTTCTGTTTCTCTTAAGAGAAGGCACCCAAAAGCTTCTTTATGGATATTTGCTGTCTTAGAGAAAATGATCAACCCTGTTCCCTATGTCTGCATATATTGCAGTAGCTGGGGACTTTACAGCTATGGTTCAGCTACATCTGAAGTATTTCTCAGTCTTTTCCAACTGAGGTATTATTTTAACCCAGGTTAATAATTTGGGTGACTGGTATAGAGTAAGACCACTCTTGTTTGTTTGGAATTTTATTTTATTTTTTTTACACCAAATCGACTTGCTCAAGTCATTCATAGGAGATGTATTTGCAAGATAGAGGCCATTTAGGTGATGAAAAGGACATACCATACAAATGTTAAATTTTCATGAACATATAATTCAGCCCTTGTTAAATACAGTTCCCTGGCAAAGTACATGTACCCTTTGTTGAAAACTGATCAGTATGCCAAATTTCAGTTGTTATATATGAGTTTGGATTGTTCAAGGATAAAAGAAAGTGATACTTTTTCTTGGCATGCAAGTATATCAGAAACATCCATGCTAAATGTAGTCAGACATGAAACAGAGGGAAAAAAATGAGCCTGCAGTAAAAGTAGACTTCCCTTACTTGAAGAAGAAACACAACAAGTTCCAGCATCAAAGTATTAGTAGTTCCAAGTTAGTTAACAACTAAAAATAGTAGAAATGCTAATTCCAGGTGAAAGGCCTTGTGTTATTTTTAACTCTGCCATAGAGTGGTGTAGCATGTGGTTAGTTAGTCCAGAGCCCTATTAAAAACAAAGTATTTACTGGATAGCTAGAGTGCTCTTTCTTGCTGTGTTAGAAAGCCCCTTCTCTACTTGCACGTTGGTGGTTCCATGTTGAGGTGTTGGCAAAAGAAATACAGGCATCATGAGATTTTTTCTCCTTCAATAGCCAGAGAGCTGCCTGAGCCTGGGAGCTCTGAAAGCAGCCTGTGGACACCTTCCCTCATATTCATGTGTCACTTTGTTCCCAGGGTTTTGGATTCCTTTAGCAGACAGCAACCCTTGAGCATACATCAGTCTCTGCAAGAAGATGGGCAGCCCAGCAGGACCATGATCATCCTCAGACCCACCACAGCAGTAAGAAAGGCAATTCACACAATTTTCTTCTCTGGCATTTAAGCTGAACTTCTCACTTCCTCATGTTTACTTGCTGTGCCTTTGTTTTGCAGTCTGGAAATGCTGTTTTCAATTCTTTTTGTGACTAGTTGTGCATTAGCTGTGTTGGGATCAAATACAAAATGTAGCTCCAAGTGCAGTTTTGCACCCTGAAAATCCATGGTAGGCCACAGCCAATACAAACCAAGACTGTATAAAGTCTCCTTTGATACAGTTTCTCCAGCATTTTTTGTGATTTCTTTACCTCACATAAAATAGGAATGCTACAATAGGCTACAAAACCTTCTAACTTGTGTTAGAGGGAGAGTTTGCTTACTCTTTTGTTTAGCTTAGTTGTGACTGGGTGCTTGTACCATCCTGAGCTCCTCTGTTAGACACACAAATCAGTCATGACCCCATGGTTTTGACAGTGCAGCCTACCCAGATTTCACCCAGATGTTACTTCCACTGCAAGAGAAACATTTAGGACTAGTTTTGCCTCCTTAGGGAAACCATGGCATCCTGGAGTTCATTGAGAAGGGTATGACCACAGGTTAAGGGAGATTCTCCTCCCTCTGTACTCTGCCCTAGGGAGGCCACATCTGGAGTACAATGTCTAGTTCTAGGTTCCCCAGTTCAAGAGAGACACGAACTGTGGAGAAAGTCCAGTGGAGGGCTACACAGATGATTAGGGGACAGGAACATCTCTCTTATGAGGAAAGGCTAAGAGACCTGGGTCTGTTTAGCCTGGAATAAACTGAGAGGGGATCTTATTATTGCTTATAAATATCTAAAGGGCAGGAGTCAAGAGAATGGGGCCAATCTCTTTTTAACTGTGCCTTGTGGTAGGATAAGGGGCAGTAGACACAAAGTAGAAGTTCCACCCTAAACATAAGGAGACACTTCTTTAATGTGAGGGTGACAGAACACTGGAACGAGATACCCAGAGAGGTTTTGGAGTCTCCTTCTCTGGAGACTTTCAAAACCTGCTTGTATGTGTTCTTGTACAACCTGCTCTAGGTGATCCTGCTTTGGCAGGGGGGCTAGACTAGGTGATCTCCAGAGGTCTCTTCCAACCCCTACCATTCTGTGGTTCTGTGATCTATGTTTGGTGTTGCTGCCCATGTGTGGGCAGCTGTGCTGTTAAGGACTGACCTCACCACCATGGGGTGATGTGTGTCCTTCTACAACAGGATGGACTTTCATGTGGACATGGGGCTGCTGGTTATCTAGCTTTTATTTTGGCTTCTGCACCTGACTTTTCTCCTCATGGTGAACACAGGCACAACAAGTGAGGTGTGAGTCTGTTCTTGGCCTGCCACACAGATGGAGGCGGCTGGGCTTGAGCCTGGGATCTGGGAATCTCTTTAAATACAGACATCATGTCAGCACTAGATGCAAAGTCAATCTGTATGGCTTTACCACTGTGGCTGCTTGTGCCCTGAAGATCTGGAAAGGCTGATTGAGACTTCCCTCAGAAGCTAAAAATATGACACGGTGCCTTTAAAGGAGTAGGACTGAGATGCTGAGGTGAGAAATTAGCTGTTTTCCTCACTTGGCCATAATCCTTTACAAATGTCAGCCAGACTTGGTTTTCTAATATCACCAGATTTCTCCTGCTAGACATGAGTATTCTGATGTTTGGCATGACAGTGTTTCTGTCTGGTATCCAGTGAACCATCATTAAAAAAACCCAAAGTTAATAGTTTGGTGAAAGTGCAGAGTTGATAGTGCTGAGCAATGTATTTGCATACTGGCATATGTGCTATGAAAGTAAATAAGATTATGTCAAACTCATCTGGAAGAGAGTTAATTTAACATCCTGGCTACAGTTATGCAACTAGAGGGAGGCGGGGCTGCGGGGTGGTGGATGTAGTAGACTGGCTGATGATGCCTAGGGGACAAAATGTCCTAGTGGAAATTGTATGGAGTACAAAAGAATGTAACATAAGAACCCAGAAGAACAGTGCTGATTCAAGGCCGCTTATATACACACAACTTTTTCTGTTAGTTTTAGAAATACACAGGATGACAAAAAAAAAAAAAAGTATCTGCAAGACAGATTAGCTGTTTTATTCATATTGAGGTCTAAGTTGCTTTTTGGTCCTGATTCAGAAAAGCCCCTGCAGGACACACTAGGGTGTGAGCATTCTTCGGTGCCTTTGATGGATAAAGGCCAGTCCGTATTGTAAACTGCAGGACTGAACAAATGCTCAGGTCTTGTTTTCAAAAACTGACAGTGTTGCGAGAGATGATCCCCCCCCGCCAAACATGTCACGGGTTGAAAAGTTGCAGGGCTTCAGGGGTGTTTGGATTTGGACCCAGCATTCACATTTGAGCTTTGATTTTTAACAATTCATTTTAAGCACTTGTTTAACAACTCCAAATTTTTAAGCAGCTTTGCTCTGGACTCTCCACAAAAAAATCATGTAGTTTGTTTCTCATTATTATAAACTTAGAGCTTATAATAATGAGAAACTCTCTGCTATAGAGAAATAACTGTGTTTCTTGCAATAAGCAAAGTCTGAAATGATGATCAAACCCTTCTAAAGGTCATTGCATTTAGTATTGCAGATCATAGCAGACAAAACTTTTTTCCTCTGTGCTGATAGTCACGTCTCTAAATTCAACCTGATACTCAACACTAAATCTAAGGAGCATGGTATTAAAGCCTGGAATTTGAAAACAATTTATCTTCCAAGGAAATTTAAGCATAAACTTGTCAGATATATGGGACAACTAGAGCAATGATACTGTATCACAACATGGTAATGGGAGCATTTTTGTGCTGCTTGATTCATGTCCACTTCAGGAAGCAACATCTTCAAGCATAATTACGGTGCCAGGATGTGAAGTTTTAGAACATAGTTGATGTTTACTGTAAGGCTTTATTGGGCCTTACAGTGAGTATTGGTGGCAAATGTACCTCCAAGGGCAGTGGGCACAAGAAACTTGATGCTAAGTTTACCAATGTCATGAAATGTTCCTGCATGGTTAATTTGGAAATATCTTTTGCGTGTAGTTGGTATAGGCTTAGAAGCTTCCTGAACTAAATCTTTACCCAGAAGCTCTTCAAAGACTCTGAGCCTGCTACTCAAGCTGCAGAGAAAGCAGCTGTACCTGCAGCTATGTAAGCATGTCCATGCCGGATCCACCTGCAGGGAAAAAAAATGAGTTGGCCTACACTCCAGGGCTAGGGATTTACACCTTCTTGCTCTGGGCTAGGCAGATTTTGGGGGCTTGCAGGTATCAGGGGGGACAGATGCTTTCAGACAGTAATGTGGAGTAAGGACTTGGTCCTTTTCACTGACTCTTCGGGGGGACCAAATACTTCCGTCAGGCAGGCAAAGGAAAAATTAAATTAAAGACTTTGGGATCCTTGCAAAACTGAAGGAGCCCCAGAACAAAGACACTTCAGTATCAGGAAATTTAGCTGCAGCAAAGCTCAACAGAAAGGTAGTTGAGAAGAGTCTTTAAAGGGATGTACCAAAGAAAGAGGTAGTGACTCCTGTGAGGAATAGTACTAGATGGCACATTTGTTTTACTTGATTATACCAAGTTGACTCTTCCTGCGAGCAAGCTTTACTTTATTGGTGTGAATGGTGTGCTGTCAGCATCAGGGACCCAATAGCACTCTCCTGATGTTCAGTCATCTGTCATTTAAGCTTGAAGATATCAAGGGTTAAGGAGGGCTGGGCACTAGATCAATGACAGATGCTCTCCGCTGTGTGCTCCTTCCATGATGCAGAGAGACAGGGTCTCCTCTGCATTAGGAACTAAGCAGTGTTATGGTAGTTTATTAAGTCTAGTGGTGGGTAAGCTTCAAAAGCTTGATAATTCAGTGAACTTGAACTCTTTTGAGGTAAAATGATTCCTGGACAGGGAGTAGTTTTCTGAGCAGCTCTCATGAAAGAGCACCTTGAGTGGTCTTCCCTTGAGAAAAGAAGGCAAAATGTAAAATCTGCTGTGAGTGCAGTAGTGGCATTTGGAAATCTGTGCTGAATGCAGGATCCTGCAATGCTAGGCAGTGGTCAAACATCTAGAAAGGGATTCTTCTTGCACCAAAATACCTGCCTGCTGGACAAAATAGGCAAGGAATTGCAAGGATGTTTGTGGTGCACAGAGTTTGAGCCTTAATTAGGGTAGATGATCACCCCATTACAGTCCAGCCTATATCTTGTTTAACTTGCATAGATGTAGCAACAGCCTAAAATAAATTTGGTGAAGAAGAAGTCACTGTGCACTAATTACAGTATGTATTTTATACTGGGGTAGAATTAGCTCTGACCAATTGTAAATATCCATATGCCTTGGTTAATGTAAAAACATAAACCCAGAACTCTTTTCAGGAAGACACTAGGTGAGGGCTATTCCACTGAAGTCTCTGGTCCTGGGCCAATTTGTCCCTGCTATGAGTTTGGCCCCAGTTAAACTCTCAGGTTGTGCTCCAGTGAGATGTATGGGTCTACCTGAATTTCAAGGCACATGGATGTGCCATTTCTTGGAAACTGTTAGGCACATATGTTTAATTAGACATATACTTTGGATTATTTTGTATAATGATTAAATCCTTACTAATGACTCTAATAATTAATGAGTAGCCTAAAAAACTGGTATTTCCAACATCTTAAAATAAAACACTGATGTTTTGAAATGGAATTATTGAGTATGAGGTAAATGTCGAAATAGATGTTTGGTTACATGAGGTAAGGTCAGCAAGACACATTTTCAAAAGCAGAAGTCTAAAATTAGGTTTTAAAGCCACAGTTAGAAAGCTAAATAAACAACAGGGTTTCTTTAAAGGCTGAACATCTGTGAGCTGCCTGGCAAGAGCATCAAATGCAGATTTCAACACTTGTATCATTGAAAGACAGTACCAAAATCCCTTGATTTCCCACTAAGGTTTGAGGCTTGAGCCTCCACATTCAAACAGCCAGGTACCACCTGGGTCTCTGAGTGCTGGCAAGGCTTTCCTGAAAATGTGGTGCCATCCTGAGAGACAGAGGAGGCACAGGGACTGGGGTGGACTGGAAGCTGTATGCATATAGGGTGCAGAAACATACATTTCCACTCCTAATTTTAAAATTCTCGTGCATTATGTTTATTCTTTAAGTTTATGGCACTATTGAAGATTCACATTTGTTTCAACTTAAAGAGTTGGCTGTCATTGGTGATGTTATCAGAAAAGGATGTTATCTCATCCCTTCACCAGTCTTTTAGATCAGTGCCCGCTGGTGCTTGGGAAGTTGCTGGCTGATTCAGGAACAGTGAATAAGCTGAGGCTTTATGTTTATGCAGCCTCTCTTCACCCACTGAAACACACACACACGCCAACATGTACATGTATTCCTTCAGTTACACAGCAGTCCTTCTCCTGCTTGCCAAGTCCATCATCTCAGTTCCCCCAGAGAAGGGTGGGATACTGATGCAAGATGCAGTATTAGATTGCTGTTCCCCTCCCTTGAACTGGAGTTTGATGACATGTCTGCTAAAATGCGTCAGACGTTTGGGGGAAGAGAGAGCAAGAGTGACAGAGAGGGAAGCCTGAGTGAAGGGATTTGGTTTTAATTAAAACAAGTAAAGCCATGTTTTCCAAGCACCAGATTGCATTCAAGTCTGGCAGAAGCTTCTGGGAGAAAGTGAATTTTTAGGTGGCTTGGTTGTTTTGCAAGGGATCCTCTGATGCAGTAAAGCTGTGATGCCAGGACACATTTGGCCTGGGATTCATGGGGAGCTCAGGCTGGAGGAGACCACTGGAGATATCTGAGGTGGACCAGACAGTGACTCAAGCTGATTGCCAAAATACATTTCAGCTGCAGAGCAGAATTACTTTTTTTTTTTTTTTTTTTTCTGGCTGAAAGTGTAGGTTTTCACTCCTTTTGGTCAAAAGAACAAGCACATAGGTCTGTTCTCTAGTCCTCACCAGCCCCTGGGAAGCACTGGTAAGGTCCTGCTTCTGCTGCTGGGTGTGTGGTAACACATTTCCCTTACCTGTGTGTCTCTTGTCCCTCCCATCCATTGCCAGTAGAGACTTCAAGCTGACCAAGGGCAAAAACTTTCCCTTTGTGCATGTTTATGCAGTGCGTAGCATGGACACCAGCCTCTGGGCCCCCAGGCACTACCACAAGAGCTGTGCAAGTGGAACAGAGTAGATGTTACAGAGCTTCTTATGATCACCAACAGCTTTTTCTTCTCCCTGCACTGTCCCCATGTTCCTCTCACATGAGATAGCTTGCACTGGCTGTCAGAGAAAGCTAGGAGGCTCAGACTGGCCATCTAAACCTGGTGACCAAAGCTTTGCCTGTACAGGTGAATGCTGCCTTTTTGTCTAGGACCATGTTTTTATTTAGATGTGTGATTTGTGAGACAGTGGTCCCCTTCTCAGGCATGCCTGCATCTTGCTTGATGAGATGTGTATTTCCCACTGTCATTCTGGAGTTGCTGGAAATGCACAGTGTTGTAAATTTGCTTCATGAGTCATAATCTTGATTGTGCTCTATGGTGGTCTGCAAGCCAGCTCTAACCCTGTGGAGAAATCCTCACAGTAATCCAATTCATACACATTGGAAAAACTCTTCATCTGCCTCTGGAAAAAAATACAAACAATCAAACAAAACAAACCAGGGAACCTTTTGGCATTAGTTTCCAAAGACACTTCAGGAGGAATGAAGACAAGACCTGTTTTGCAGGACAGTTTCTGGAGGCCTTTGAAACCCAGAGTCATGTCAGTGCCTGATGTGGACCTGTATTTCTGGATTAGTTTCATATGAAGCAGCCAGGCGAGCACTGGGGAATGAACTGTCACAGGCTTGTTGCTGCTGTTGAACCTGATAACAGGGTTGGACATCTTTTAATAGATATATATATTTTTTTTATGTGAGAAATTAATGAAGTTAATTTCTTCAGAGATAGCATCTTTTCTTCCTGCCTATGTTTCTGCTTTGGTCAGAGATGCTGTAGCAGAGGCACTGTTTAGGGGCAAGGTAAGGTATCTTTCCTCTGTCCATTCATCATGTCCATTTGAAGTTGGTCAGCTTACATACAGCTTTCTCACAAAGACCTGACAGGATCTCCTGTGTCACATAGCCTGACACATCTGCACAAGGTCTTGCTTGAAGTCATAGAGAACTTCTCAGAGAAACGTTATTGATTCACCACATGGACCCAGGATGGTTTTCAGAGTCTAGATTAAGCTGGCAAGAAAAGGAGAAACTCTGCTGCTCTTATTCTGAGCCTTGGTTTCCCACTTTCAGAGGGAAGATAACAACCTCACTGTCCCCTGTGGGAAGATGTCAGAGGGATGACTGTCAGCTGCTGCAGTGGCACACGTGGCATGGACATACAGATTTGTGCTGCTCCTGGAGCATGACCAGCACTTGTGTGGATGCCTTGAGCATGATGACGTGCCCATCCTGCCAACCATGGTAAAACCCAACCCCCATGTGAAGAACAAACAAGCATTTGTTTCTTTTTGCTTCAGTGCATGCCTGGCATTTGCCAGGAAGATTTTAATGCACTGTTTAGATAAGATGGAGAACTTTTGTTGAGCCAAACCAAATATGCTCTTTCAAACAAAAGGAGAGATTTCAGGGAAGCATGCTAATGGTGCAGGTCCAGGGAGCTTTCTCAATTGAAACCTTTACAGTAAGGAATACCTCAAAGGTGTTTTTTCCCTTGTAGGAAAACATGTGCAGGACCAGCTGATTCCCCCAGGTGCCATGTCTCACTGTCCCCAGGTGACCTGTTCAGGTGATCTTCTGTGGAGATATTTCAACAAGCCAAGTCTGGGCTCGGCTGAGGGACGATGACTGGGCAGGGTGGCCTTGTGCTTTCCAGATGTGGAAAAGCAAAGTGTCTTCTCTGGATGTATAATGTGTATTCTTAATGCAGACCTCCTGAAGAGACTAGGCCTCTTGTTGCCTGCCTTGTCCCTGCCTTCCTGCTTTCTTGTTTCTCCTTGGCAGTTGGACAGCAAGGGAACTCCTTCATTAGCTCAACAAGGGCCCGGAGGTAAACTTCCTGCTGCACAGAAACCAGCACCAGCTCATTACCTACCACACACAAAACTTTCTCACATATACAAAAGTACCTCTATGATATGCACTGCATGCACGTGTACAAGTTAGTTAACAGCAGTAAATCCCTATTAATTTCCTGACTAGCTGCTGGTTTGTTTGCTCATATTTTCCTTGGGAATAATCTTTACAAAGCACCAGTTTTCCGGTTACAACCAGTTACAACTGCTTATCTTAGAAAGTTTTTGTATGTTGTACTTTGTCTAGACCCAGTTCTTCCAGAAATGAAAACTTTTTTTTTTACTTTTTTTTTTTAGTGTAATGATTTTTACACCTGACAAGAAGCAGCTTCAAAGTATATTTTGAAAATATAGATTTTCAAAGCTAACTGGAAGGGTATTTCAAGGGTCTGCATACTGTTTTCTCTCCTCAGGTGTTGCATACTGCCCATTCTCAGAAAGGAGATGTGGATCCAGATGGATCCTGGGTCTGACCCACTTCTTGTTTTCCATTCTTTTCTGTCTGTTGCAGATTAAAAGACCCTAGTACTCACCAAAGTGTATTTGAATACAGATTAATTCTTTGTATTTATTGAAAAATACTCATTAAATCAGCTAGCACAATATTTACCAGAGGAAAACCATTAGGACTATTAGGTGCCAAAAGCGTAATGCCAAAATACAGGAGCTGGCCCTGGGTCTCTTAAGCCTACAAAATGAAGTGGTTCTTGGGCAGAGGAGTCAAAATCCTACTAAATGAGTTCCACAGTATTGTCAGTTCAATGTTTGCAACACAATGTTCAAATAGAAACAGGGCTGAACATGATTTGCCCTTTGTACTCATGGTTAGCTTGGGACTGGTTTAGCTAAATGGCTTGCTGACATCTACACTATGTGGAATGACTTAGGCTTTCATTTTAGTGTCTGGGCAGGAAAGGATAATGCTAGACTTTCATGCTCCCCTGCTAAGAGCCATAAAAAAGCCTGGTTCACCTTCTCAAGAGTTGTTTGTTTGTGCAAAACTTCATAGTCTTTCTCACCACTGTGGTATCTGAACTTTCTTAGTGCAACACTTGTGGGAAATTCCACATCATTTGAGTCTTTAACATGCCAATTACTGCCAACAACTTCAGAAGCAGTTTTTTTAGAAAAAGGCAGAAGAGCCTAAGCAGAACAGAATAGGTATTGAAATTCCCCATGAGTGTCTTTTTCCCCTTCTGGCACTGTACCACCTTCACCTACACTAATCCAAGTCTGTTCATGCTGCTATTGTATAGTACAGCCACTAACCTGCCCTTGTAGTCAGATGCGATGACGACTTCATGCTGCCAGTATGACACAAAGTATTTGAAGATGATGGTTTATAAAGAAAATGTTACAAAGGAGCTCTAGCACACAAAATGTGATCAGTGAACTAAGAGCATCCCTGCAGTTAGAAAGGCCCATGATCAGCAAAAATTTTTCCTTGTAAACCTTCAAGCTGTACAAACTGTAGGGAGATACTATGGTGATGGGGTCTCACAGCTCCCTTTCTGATGTAAGACAGCCCTATTTCTATGGAGTAATGTATTTCTAACCTCTCAAGATTTGATATTCAAGAGGAAAAGCATATGAGGATGCTAGTATGACAACTCTTACAAGATAGATCTTGTTTCTCTGCTGCTGTGCTCTGTAACATTAATGCAAAGGGAAGCAACTTCTTTTCTTTGAACACTAAAGCACTGGGGTCAGTAAAAATTAATCTGAACATATGTTATCCTGACTAATTCAACCATGCTTGTATGACTTACGGGGATGTTGCAAAGTTCTTTTTCCACTTGAGCCTGGGGCATAGGCATATGAAATTCAACCCAATTCCCTCCCAGTGAACAGAATGAGGGCAGTTAGGCTTTGGTTTATACCTTGTAGTCAAAGTAAAAGCAGTTGCTCTGTCCCTAAGTCACCTCACTGTTGCTGGTTTATTACTGAAGGCTTACAGTTGAAGTAAAATGCTGACTGGTTGCCAAGTACAGCATGTTATTTTGAATATATGAAATTATGGGAGAACAACGTTGCAAGCCTGTTCCTGCAGCTTTTCCTTACACAAAACTTGGGAAGTCTCACAGCAGCAAAAGCTTCCACCTTTGAGCTTGGTGGGTAGAACTCACAGACTGGTGAGTGGGACTAAAAGGCTAGAAACACTGTCAATTTTCTTTGAAGAAGAGTGAAAACAGAGGCTTCCTATGTTAAATATTTTGTAAAATTGTTTTCTTTTCCTGTTGTGAATAAACTCATTTGCTGCTGCAGAGCTGTTCTTATATACACAGATATAGTGTTTCATAGAGAACGGCCTGTCTTTGAGGCAAAAGGGACTATTGTTTCTGAAATTTCCCTCCCTTCAGAAATAAAAGGGATTTTAGTAACTAGTATGTCATGGCACCTTTTATGTCTACACTGCACTTAAAGTCTTCTCCCTTTGTTCTAGATTTATGAATCACCTTTCATATTTCCAAAATTTGAGGTAGTTTGTAAATTAGCAGACCAAATCATGCCATAAATAGAATATAGGTTACCATGTATAATAAAGTTACGTTATCAAAGGAAGCTAATGTAAATGGTTTTAAGACATGGTAATAAATATTGCATTCAACTCTGGAGCTCTGCAACAAAGTAAAATGATTAATTAGTCTTCTAGTGAAGACTTACTAGTGATTTATTGTGTCTCCATAAAAAAGAAATGCAGCAGAGTTTGGTACGACTTTATCTTGGTACTAGATGGAAACAAGAAAACAAATATTAAAAAAGATTTGTGGTGGTATGTGCTTCATCTCAGGATGGGGCGAAATATCAGAACTATACCCCACAGTGTCAGATTTCAGTTTGTTTTGGTTTGTTTGTTTTTTTTTAATTTGTTTGGTTTTGTTTTGGTTTGGTTTTTATTAGGAGGGTTTAGATGAGTTGAAAGCATTGTGTCAGAACACAAAGCCCTTAGAGCCCTGGAACCCAAATAGCAGACAGCATTCTTCTCACTGACAGCCCTGGTCAATAATGGGCTTCCAGTGATGGGATGTACAGGCCAGAAGAGACCTGATGGTTTCCTTGGGGAACCCAAGACTTTCCTGGGTTGGGAGGGAAGATGGAATCCACATTGAACTTCTCTCAGTTTAGGCCATCTCCAGAACCAAAACTCATGCAGAGTCACACATGTTGGTGATACCTATCTACAGGAACCTGCCAGAGCTTATAGGGTCCATATAGACAGATGGTCTATTGATAATTCATCTTGGCTTGTAAAGACCTGTTGCTGTGTGCCTTTGGTGCCTCAGTGTCTAACCAATACCTAAGTGGCCAGGCTGCGGGGAAGTTAAGTCCCCAGTGACTTCCAAAGGTTTTTATGATGTATCTGAAGGGATTTTTAAAGGTCACTGGTGCAAATCCCCTGCAAGCATGCACTTATTCTAGTTCAGCCCTTGGATTCAATCTATATATTTGTTTCCTTGGGCTGTATCAGTTTATTTGAAGATAAAAGAGATTTAAGCGTGCTTACCAGAGGAGAGTTGTGTAAGTAGAAGCAGGTTAAATGAGTTAAAATTGAGTAGCTCTTCTATTGCTTAATTTCTTGGGAAAAAAAAATAGTATTTCACATTGATGCCTTTAAATTCAGCTTGTTCTGCTTGCTTTTAATCTCTGAGACAACAGATTGGTACTAATGCACACAGCATATGATAAAAACAATGGTGCTTCTTATGTAATTAAAAAATGGGGAAACAGATTGGAAGTATGAACTTTTCTCCCACCCATCCCCAATTTCATTTGTCTCTCCATAACTGAAATAAGTGTCCAGATGAAAAACAGAGTATTCTTTTCTTTGGCATGCATACCTGATTATTCTGCACCATAAAGCTTGTCTTTGGAGAGAAATCTTGGTGATACTGTTCCTGTATTACACAGGTTCTGACTCACCTACCATACAAAACAGAGAAGAAAAGTTGGAACAAAATGTCTGAATAAATAACAGGCAATGTTCCCCTGAGAAACAAGGCTGGAGTGCAGCTAGCTGGGAATGCTACTGTTTGTGGAGTCCTATTCCCTGATCTGAAGGGAAAGACTTCTCAGGGTCATCCAGAAAAGCAGGTAGAGGGAGAAGTTGGTGAAACTGTTCAGCACTCTGTTCTGTGGAAACAGGGTATTTGCAAGAGTGTGGGACTGCTTTAGGCACTGCCAGTCTTGGCCAGGCAGCAGGAGTAGACAGGTTTAATGCAGTCTCCCCAGAAGCCCCTTCTGTTGTGGCTTCTCTAGATGTCACTTTGCAAACTCATAGCTGACCGATTGGCCTCAGAAGATTTGTGATAGTCAAGGCAATGGGACAAAAGGTAGTTAAATCATTTCATTACTCCTTATCCACAACATGACTAAGAGCCTAGGCAAAGCTAGGAGCACAGCACCTGCCAGCACTGAAAGATATGAGCGTAAGTGAATGTGAATGTGAATGATTTGGCACCCACCTCCAGCACAGCCAGTGCTGGCCATTCTCATTCAAGAAGATAGCATTGGCACATTTGGAGGCTTGGATGCCTTGTTGCTATTCATCCCAGTGTTTTTCCATATCAAATAACTGGTGAGGTCTCTGACATTGCTCTGGGAAGCTCATGTATTGCGCTACATTTGCCTGCAACAAGTGGGAGCTCCTTATTAATTTCCATGGGGAAAACTGAAAATGATACCTGGCATTTCCAGTCTGAAAAGCAAGATGGTACACTAGCCTTTAGTAAACATACATCACATGTTGAGAATGAAGAGGTTCATTACAGTGAGGATGTGTAAACAGAAACATGCAGTAGTACTAGTTGGAAGACTCTTGTGAGAGGCTGTTAAATTTTGTCACTTGTAGTTGCAATAAAACTCTAGCAAGAAACTAAAACTAAAGAAAGCAAGTTCGGCTCTGTCCCACCTTTCAGCTAGGGTAAGCATGAGAAATGGAAGGGGGTGACAGGACAACAGTTTTCTCCTGTTTCATACTGGTATAAGTCACAGGGCAAAACAAAACACGTGCGGACTTCTGCTTGCACGTCATTTTAGAACAATAAGCATGCAGCTACTAGGAATGAGAAATGAACTTGGCTGCCCCTGGGCAACTGCGCTAAGCAGAAAGGGCTGGGAGTGCTCTCCTGCACAGAAGCCAAGCAGTGACAACAGGCTTGTGCCTGTCGAGGACTGCAGGGGTGATGGACAGGTGGAATTTGTCTGTTTGAAAAGGGATGTCCGTCACTATTCACAACACCTTGGGGTGCCCCACATGGTCTCTAGCTGCTTTGCCAGAAGGGGATAGATCTCCTTCATCTTGTTTCTTCTGCACCTGTATCCAGCCTACAGAGTCCAAAATTAATCTAGAAGTCATCCACTGAATCCTAGCTTTTATTTCCACATTACATAAGTTAAGCTTGTGCTTAACTTTCCTTCAGGCCCAGTGCAAAGACCCATCTTCCCTGAGAGGCAGTCATCCTTTGGTGAGTGATCCCCTGGCTTGAAAGTGCCCGAAGCAGTGAGAAGAGCCCATCAAAACAGTATTGCACAGCACTGATACTGTGCAGGCACTGTTGCATGCTCAAGGGCACAGAGAAAAGATAAGCATCAAAGAAATACATCAGGCTCCCTCTATGTCAAGACACTTTCCAGTAAAAGCACAGGTCTGGTTGTGTTGTTACTTCAAAAGAAGTAACTGTTGGGTCATAGTTGTGCAGGTCTAAGGCTGTAAATGAATTAAGGTTTGCAGTGAGAGATAATCCATTTTATTAGACTAAATTATCTGGAAAACCAGAAAAAAAAAAATAAAAAATATACAGGCACACAAGCCACTTTTCAGGCCTGAAGCAGCAGACTTCACACTAAGTATGAGCTGATAATGACTGTTCTAGATTTGATTCAATTATGCTAGTTAAGCAGAAGGAAGAGTCAGCTACTGCCTGCAAAGCAGGCATCTGACTGATCAGCATCAAGTCAGTGTTTTGATGAAACAATTTCATCTCCTTCTGTTTCCTAGTATCAGATTAAAAGTGCTGTGGCCACACAATAAGTACAGTTGTGTTGATCCAGCATAAATCTACCCTGCTGCTCAGATATGTTAGGAAAGGTTGGTTGCTTAATGTTGTAGGCAAACGTTTAAGGTATCTTTCCCACCACACCTGATGTTGAAAAAAGTTCAGACTGGGGTTAAGTTTTCTGTTGGGTACATTGGCTACATTAGAGGCATGTCTGAGTGCAATCAAGTCTGATTCAGACTGACTTTGTGGTACTGATTGGGTACTGATGACTATGGAATCACAAACTGGCTGCCTAGGCTATTTACAGATAAATCTGACCACCAGGGAGTTACAGTTTAAGATGTGCCCTTTGAGGAAACCGCTTTTGGACTTTTTTCAGACATGAAAAAAATATTTTTTATTACTTGGTTGTATTTTCACCAAAATCTTTGTGTTAAAATATACTTATTAGAGACTTAATCACTCATTATGTGAATGAACTCTATTGCAGAATTCATTTTATGAAAATAATATCAGGCTAATAACCAAGTAAAAAGACGGACTTTGGGGGGGGGGTTAGTTGTAACATATTTCTTTTTAATTTTGGTTTGCCCAGGATTTTGAGAGTAGTCTGGAAGATACTGGTTTTCATAATACAGGTAAGTCAAAACCCAAAGCAATTAAATCTACTCATTCCACAAGAGGATCTTTCTTTATCCTGAAGATCTGGTGTTAGTAACCACACCCTTCATACTTTTCATACAGTTAAACCCTATCAAAATTGTATGTACAGGCTACATTTGTAAAAGCTGGTTGATAATTAAGCCAGTTATTATTGTATTGTAATCAGCCCTCTTATTCTGGCAGCAGGCAAGGTAGGTCAACAGCTCATGCATTGCTTAATTCAAGCAGCTGATAGTGGAATTATGAGTAGTTTTAGTGAAACAGGTAATTTTGGACATAAATACAGAATGTACTAGGAAGAGGCAAGATTATCCTTCAGATAAAGTAAGTTTTAACAGATAGTTAGTTGAGCTTTAGTGTAGAATGACTGAAGGAAAGAGATGTATATATGTCCTTTTTTCTTTTGGTGCTGGCTACGAAGTTAGTGATTTAAAATCACTAACTCACAATGTCGCTTACAATCCAGTTCATCATAAGTCCATTACAAGTTTTTTCCCTTTTAAATAATGCTTGAGCTTTATTTTTAACAGCCATCATCCCTATAATTGTTGGATCTAATAGCTAGCTTATAGTGCTTATAATTATTGTATCAGAAAACCCAAAAGTATTTAAGGGCTTTATTTGAAACCTTTGACCAAAAGGTTTTAGTAGTTCCATATTCCTTTTTTATTTATGTTGAAGGATGGCTTGTCAAAATAAATCTAGTTTAAAACCAAGCCTAGCTTACAATGTATTCAAAACAATGTGTTAGAAATTCAGTGTATTTTAAAAGTTTGCCAAGCTTACATTATATTAAGGGGGAAAAAAAGTTATTTGCTTATATTTGTCTGACTGAAGAGCAGCAACAGATTTTAGCATTTTGTTTGGTTTATGAGAAATTATGCAGGCAATCTGACTTGCTAATGTAAAGATAGTTAATTCTCTGGAGAAGTTCAACATACCAGCATCTGCAACTGAAATAACTATTACAGAAAGCTATTTGGCCACTGATAGTCTTTTGTTGTTTGTTTGTTTTTGTTTGTTTGTTTGTTTTTGTTTTGTTTTTGTTTGTTTGTTTGTTTGTTTGTTTCAATTTGAGAAGAGGGCTGTTCTTCCTAACACTGGATACATAGCATTTTTCTTTTAGACCACCCTCTCATCTGGTAATGGGTTCTCTGGAATCCACCACCTTGTTTGAAATAGTAGTTGCTCCAGAGGCAAATCCTCATTCAGTGCTATAAGGGAGTAAAGACCACATTAATCTTTAGCTGTGGGTAAACTGGCCTGCTCTGTGATGGTCCATCCCTTTCCTGATGTTCTTTTGCATACTGAAAGTTTCCAACCACACAGTCTGGTGTGAAGAGATCACCATGCCAGAACAGACACGAAGCACAATTTCTCCTCCCTCCAACAGACAGTGTCTCCAAGTCTTATTTCTCTTTATGGATGGTCCTCTCTTGGGATGAGGCATCTGTGTATTACAGGACCTGTTGGGACCCTCCACAGTGGAAGGTCTAGAAAGAAAGACACAACCCAACCCAGAGGAGATCTCTAGGTCCTAGTGATGTTGGCCCTCCAACCCACTGCTACCAGTGCGTGGTGACCTCTCTCTTCCAAAGGTCAATTTATTTTTGATCCTCTCAGACTCCACTTCTACACTGCATGACTCTAACATTCTCTGGAATCCATCCAGCTAGATTTTCAAAGAAGGATAATTTATTTGAGGCCAGCAACAGGTCTTCACCAGCTTTTCAAGCCATACTAAGTACTTAGAGGATGTTACATTGCAAACTTCAGTCACGTATGTCCCATGGAAGGTCAGGTGGCCTAGAATTTCTGGCCTTTAATAAAATTCATTGAAGGGGGTCAGCACTTAGAAACCTACCCCATAGAGTTTATCCAGCCACATGGTAACACAGTCATTTACCTTAGAGGAGTTTTACTCCCTCAGATGCCTGGAAAAATGAGCCTTACAGCATTGTGGGCTCTGTGGGTCAGGTGGCAGGAGCATGTACAGTGGGTGCATGTACCATTGCTCCCAGCAGCTTACTAGCTCCTGACCCATCACCCTTAGTGCATGCCCACTGGCAAGAAGGCATCAGTTTTCTTCACAACGATGGAGTTAACCACAGGGACAAGACTTGTGTATGCTGGTAAAATCTGTGGCTTCTGGAAGAATGTCGCTAACACCTAGGGCAAGCAACAACAGTTTAAAATTTCTTCTCAAGGCCAGACCTGGTTCTAGGACTAGATGCTGATAGAGTCAGAACTGCAGGGATGAGGAAGATAACTAAGCTAAAAAGATGAGGGCAAATCATCCAATATGCAGGCAGAAAACCTTAACCTAAAGTGTCCAGCAGTCTAGAGGTAGCTTTAGTCAAGGCAGTTTATGTTGACACTGAGAAGTTTGGGATTTTTTTTCTCCCATTGAGCAAACATCTGTAAGTGCCCTATTAATCTGGGTGAGAACATTTTACTGTCTGGTACAGACTATAAAGTGAAAGAAAAGGGTAAAGGCTGTAGGGTAATAATTTTGTGAAATAGGTTACTTCTTCACTAGGAGGGAAAAAACAATATTTGGCTTCAGACAAAAGGCTGAGAATGTTCCTTAGTGCATGCTACCAGAGCACATTTTAGTGCACGGTAGCCAGAATATTTTTAACCGTCTCTGCTTGCAGCCAAGAAATACCTGATTTTTAATTACTCCACACACAACCTGTGCTAGACATCTCTGCTTTGTGACTTCTTCTAAGTGTCCTGGTGCCTGAGCAAATCAGGTGTTGCTCGGGCTGTGGGTTGCTTGTGCTTCCAAAGTATGCACTTTCTGCTGCCTTCACTCACTTCAAACTGCTTATGGAAACTGCAGGAGAGGGGGCAAAATATTGCAGCTGACTGGAGATGACCTTCCTTAAAAGCAGCTGTTTCTTTCCATATGCTGTCACCTTTCTGATTGCAGAGGGAGCAGCTGCAGCTGGTCTTGAACATCAAGATAGGAGTTTGCTTACACTGCTAAGAGACCCACAGCTGGCTCTGCTCAGCTCCTTAGCTAGTTCCCCAAATTCTCTGAGGTTTTTCTTGGCCATAATGATAGTGAGAAAATAGTAATTCCCTGGACATTTTTGTAATTATACTGGTGCTCATTAAGGGTAAGCAAGAGAAGAGCTGATCTCATGTCAAGATTGGACATTAGGAAATAATGTTGGGTCTTATAACAAGACAAAGGACACATGGTAAAACGCATATCCCCTGTTTTGGGTTTTGTGCCCTGATTCAAAAGTTAGAGCTGCCTGCCCTTGTGCAGTGTAAACTCCAAGCCTGGAGCTCCTCTTAGGAACTGGTGAAGCTTTGAAAATTCAGTGTCCTGGAAAAAACCTGGGACAGTATCTGGGAGGCCAGTAAGGTCCTCTACCCCCATGATGATGGGATGGAGGGAGTGAAATAAGGTGCCGTGTCCTCACACTGATGTAACAGCCTAGCTCCTCTGTGCCTTCACAGACCTTTCCAGCTTTACTCCTTGTGGGAATCTGGGTTTGGGCAGGGGAGGGAGGAAGCAAAAAAATCACTCATTTTCTGAGAAGGCAGTGAGTTTTCTGAGTGACACAGCACAACTTGGGGGAGGTAACTGGGGTGTCATGTGTTTCAGAAGCCACTCATATCCCCAGGCAGAGAGGCATGCTCATCCTGCCAGCCTGTTGTGGATTGTAGCTGAGCAAGAGAAAGGTCCATGCAGCAGCAGCACTGGCACACTGGCACTTATCCATCAGCAGTGTTTCAAAGAAAGAAGTTAGGTAGTTCAGAGCAGTCATTTTCAGGTTCCATGTTTGTTGGGGTTTGGAGAAGGAGGTTTTCCACTGCACCAGCAGTTGGGTTCTGCTGATGCACTGGGGTGAGCCAAGCTAGTTGTCACACACTGAATGTCTTGGCAGTAACTCGCTCTCTAATTAGACTTAAAGGGCAAGGCTGTAAGATGGTAATACTTTTAATAATACTAAGTTAATTTTTTTCCCCTCTTGCCATCTGTCACTGGGGTTATATAATAAAGAAAATGTTTACTAAGCAAGGAAGCAGGGCAGCTATGTTTAACCTGACATCAGTGATGCTATTTGGGACACATGGATCGGTGGCATTAAAGCTACCAAGTGACTGCATGAAAGACGATTGATTCTTTGGACTGATGTCTGCATAAGTCTTGGGCTGGCAGTTGGGCTGGCATCCTGCCCCACTGAAGTCAGTGATCAGAGGAAACCTGCATGTAGGAGAGTGGTTGCTGATTTACACAAGCAACTATGACTGTATAAAAAGGACTTTGCATGCTGGGGTAGGACTTGGGAGAAAAAGAAGTGACCCTGTCCATCACTTGCTGCTAAAACATCACCTTGCTCTGCCGCTACCTAATCCTGAAAACACCAAGTCTCAGAGCCATGCATGGCAGGAAAAATTTTACCTCTTCTGTACTTAGAACTCTGGTTACTGTGCCCTTATCTATAGGGTTCCTGAATTGGGATGTCTCTGAAAAATCTGAAAATCTCTACCTTCACCCCTCAGGAGGTCACAGACTGATGTGTATGTACTCTTTTGCTGTAGCCAGCAAAGCCCTCAAGCTCGTGCCTTGGCATTACTCAGCTTGCTACATAAGCATCAACTCTGCAGCTCTGCATTTGCCATGTCCCTGACAGCAGCTGGTCACCCCAGTCCTCTCTTTGCATTGCCTTCCAGCTGCTCACCCCATGCTCAGAGAGAGGACTTTTCACACCTGCTCTGCAGTGGCTGACAAAAAGAGACGACACATCAGGATATGGGAGGGAGAAATATTTTCCCCTGCTCATGGCAAAAGCTTAAGAATTAAATATATTTTTTTTTCTGATTCCTTATGAGGGGAAGTAAAAACTACACTGAGCCTCGATTTTTTTTCTAACCGAATTGTAGTTTAACAACCTGCTGTTTCCTACCCTTATGTACATTCTTATGTTTCAAGTGAGCCTCACCCCTTCCTTTAAGCTGCATATTTTCCATTTTAGGATTTCCTGTTCAAGGTAAAGGGCAAAGATCTTTTAAATATCAGCATGCAGCATGAAGCTGTTCTTACTTGCAGTGTGTAAAAGGTAGCTAGCTCCCAGCTCTCAGTCTGGCTGTCGCACTTTCTCCTTATCAGAGAAACTGAGGTCCCAAGTTCAATGTCTTTTACTTCCTAAATGATGTGTTGGACTAAAGTCCTGACTGTGTGTGCAGCCAGGTGGTGACAGCAGAGTAATCTGTGTCTGTGCTTCACATCCATTATTGTTACAATGATTGGAAAAAGACAGTCAAACTTCCGCCTTTGGGGTGTTTCTTTATTCTCTCTCTCTCTCCCCTTTATTTGCATGTATCCGCTTAGCTTATTTTCTCCTTGACATCTACAACAGGGCACAAGCTAGCAGAGGGACAGGGCTGTGTTGAGGGGGAAGGAATACACTCTGTCTTCATCTGCCTATGTCTGCTTGTGTGGAAGCAGCAGTCAAATCTTTATCTGTGCTCCAAACATTGCAAAAGACCTAACTGAACAAAAGCTGTAAGCTTTTCTGTGTGGTGTTTGTCAGGGGCCTGGATGGACATCAGCCACATAGGCAAGGACAGCCAGTGCCTGATGCCAGTCACAGAGATTCTGGTTGCAGGCAGGTCTGTAGGCAAGCAGTGGCTGGGAGCTGGGGAATGTATGGTATACCGCAGCCAGCCCCTGTGTGTGGCCAATGCTCTGCAGGGTGATGGACCCACTTCCTCCTTTTCTGTGTCCTACACCACTGCCAGGATGGTCCCCAGAAACTGGTGGCTTCCCAGAGCTGGTCTGCTTGCTCCAGGTTCATCTGAATCTCACACATATGCCATGTTTGCTTCTGCACAAAAGGGCATCTCTCTACTTTCACCCTATTGCGAGGGCACATCTCGGGGTCCCCTTCCCTGAGCTTAGACATCAGCTATTCTCCTTGGGGTCTCTCTGAGCTTGCTGCACCTCAGGAGGATAAAACCAGCAAGAGACAGTGTTTTCTATGCTGGCCATTCTTTGCTAGGTAGTGCAGAGCTAGAGCCGCCACCTGAAAGCCAAGGTAAGGTCAGTGCAATGGCTGGAAATCCTGTGGTGTGCTGCCAGAAGAGCGAAGGAAGCATATGGAGGGACAACAGATTCTCCTGATGCTAAGCGTGTTAGAGGAAATAGATATGCAGAGGTAAACTGAGTTCTCCACTTGAGCTAGGGAGATGATAAGGAATGTTAGTAGATCATTTATTTTCATTTATGGCTCAAGTCTATCTAAGAGTGCTGATAAGGTCATTGTTTCCCTTGAGTCATTGTCGTCAAGCTATATTTGTACACTTATATGATTAAGAAGCAGAGGAATCTGGCTTTATCTTAATTTGTAATTTTATGGTTGTGTCTTCCTTGTATTTGCCTCTGTTTCTGTCTGTGCCCAGGAAACAGGAGACCTGAAATGTCTGTAGTGATCTGTAGTGACATTGTTAAATAATTTACTCCAAGCACACATGGAAACCTGCTGCAGAACCAGGATCTGAACAGACTTCTCCCAAATGTTAGCCTGGTGCTACAATGACAAAATGATTATCCCACCTCTTGATGGGTTAAAAAGATGTACAGATACCACTTGCTCTTAAGATTTGATTTGTGCATAATTACTGCATGATTAATGGACGTCATCAGCATATGACAGACATGCGTCTGGCTGTCTTGTATGATTGCCTCTAGGTGCCTTGTGGAATGTGTTCTACATGACTGAGTCAAGACCATAAATGTTTATTAGCCTGATGGACTCCAGAACAATCAATTAAGTCTTTATTAAAACCATTCATAAGAGGATCCTCCACATAAAGCAGGAACAGCAAAGACGTGTCTTTCTTGGCACCCCTGTCCATCTTTATGAATTGGGAGACTCTCTGACCACAGCATCTGCATGTTTGAACAAGTTGCTCTGAGTAATACTGTGGTTCTGGCTGAAGTTTGTCAGTTGTTGATTTAATACGCTCTTATGCATGCTGAAATAGTGTGCGTCTCCCATGTTATTTTTTTTTTCTCTTTCTGTTCTGTGAGTTTGGATTGGAACAAGTAATTTTTTTACAAGCTGTCTATTCTCATTTGCAACAGGTTTGCATCAAAAGAGGACTTTCCTCCTGGCATGGCTCAGTGAAGCAGCTCTGGTGATAAAAGAGTAAACAAATAAAATGACGTGTCACTCTTCCTGTGTAACAGGACTACAGGAGTCGTACATGGGGTTCCCACCTTGGGTAAGAGTAAGGGTAATTTCAGACTACCTGAAAGCTGACTGGCCAGATGGATTCTTTTGCGTGGTGCATAAGACATGTTGCCTTTTTGTCAGGGCGCTGCTATTGATTTCCCTGTAGCAGTTCTCATGCACCCACCCTGTAGCTCCCATTCCCCAGTGAAGGTGCTGTGATGTGCAGCAAGGCAGGGCTGTGAGTGCTGGGCTGCAGAGGGAAGTAGTGGCTGGCCTGGATCTCCAAGATCTGTCCCCCTCCCAACGTGTGTCCCTTGACCCCTAAGTATCTGCATTTCAGATAGGAGGGCACCGTGATCATTTTTTTTTGGAGGTGGCTAGCTAACTCCTCCCTGCTCACATGGCTAGGGATGTCAGGGTACCTGGTAACATCCCGCCTTACCTTCTTAGCTCTTTGGGCCCATGATGCTGCAGCAGCTTTTCTCTTTAATTTTGTGAGGAGTCAGAGAGGCTGACTTCTCAGAGCTAAGTTCAATTCATGAGCCAAGTGCTTGGGACACAGTGGCTGCCAAGGCATTCCCTTCTTCTGAAATGTGGAGCCAAAAGCCAGTAATTTGCTTGGAATGCATTTAGACCAAATCTTTGGGTCTAATTCAGACATCTGAGGTGATCTTATTCCACTTATTCTCTTTATGTAAGTACCACAGTTTATTATTGGATAGTATTAGATAATCTGGTCTTGCGACCAGGTCTATCTCACAAAAAAGCCTTCTCAGCTGCTCATTGCTGGAGCTTCTCTGTATATAGCTTTTACTGTCCTTAAGATTTGCATTCTACTAGGACTTCCTCCATCCTAGCTTGAATCTGGAAAAATTTTCCTGTATACATAACTGACCTTTATGAGGTAAACAGTTATGAAAGTAGACTTCAAAGAAACTGAAACAGCTGAATAAAACCCAAGGGCTGTGGTTTGCCTTGTAACAAGGTCTGAGATGTAGTAGGAGTAGAGTTTGGTCTAATGACCTCTCTTCCCCACTCCTCCCACATAGGCAGGAGAAATTTTGTTTTGTTTCTTTTCTCCAGAGTCATTTAATTTAGTAAATGAGGTGATTAAAAAATATGGCTGTGGAATGTTTCCTGGTAGAAACAAAAATAATGAAAAAGGCCATTTTTCATTAACCTAGAATGTTTTTAAGGATATGAGTGATTTTCAGCAAAATCTTCCAGGAAGCTTGTGGTGGAGAAAGATGGAGACAAGAGGCCACATAGACAGCACAGGGTGAAAACCACCTGCAGGTCCCTGCTTTGCCTCGATGCAAGTTTTTCTATCTCAGGTAATGGCACTGTCAGGAGGATCAGGGGCTCAATGATGGGTCCCTCACCTGTGTGCTACTCCACCAGAGTGAGCTGAAAGGGCTTCCAACCTCCCTGTACTCCCCATCACCTGCTTTTCCTTGTGCAAGCTTTTTGGGTTTCATAGGGTGCCAAGAACATTCCCAGACTTCTGAAACAGGAGAGTAACATCCGTTCACTGGCAGATTTGGGGGAAGACCTTGAAATCAAGCAAATATCCTCTCTCCAGGTGCCTGGCCACCCATGGGGGCCCAGGGAGCCTCTCATTGGGGTACCTGGAGTGGCAGCTCTGGCCCAGGAGTCTCGCTTGTCAGCGGATTGGGGAGTTATTGTTTGGTACCTGCTGATTACTAATTGCCAGCTTAATCCTGCATTTGTGCCACTGCTGGGAGAGAGCCAGCTGACACAGCGTTGCAAAAGAGACCATGGTGTGTTTAACTGACTTAATGACTGTGTAATTACAAGTCTCCCTAAACGCTCTTCGACAATTATAGCTCATCACATCCTCACGACCTGACAGGATTTAAAAAATGTAATTAGAGACTGGCAGAAACACTGGTGTTGATCTTGAGGCAGGGGGAGTGGGGGAGGGGAGAAGGAAGGAGGAGGTGAAATTGCTGTGAGCAGTGGGTGTCTAGCTCTTACAAGTGTCTTATTAACCTCTCTGCAAACAGACCTGAGCAAAGGCCCTGGCTGTCACAGCAAGGCTGCTCCACTTGCCTGGGCTTCCCTGCTGCTGCCCTGTGTGAGCCAGGCACCGTGGTTGCAGGCAATCCCTCCTCACCTTGTCTTCAGCTGGTAAATCTGTCTGAAGAACACAAGTCAGAGTCCAGTCTCTCTAGGCCAGAGTCTGATGAATTCAGCCTTGTGGGTGCAGTGGACAATGCCTGTACCCATGACCTGGATAAAGCAACTTCCTCTGTGAGGCACTTACAAGCAGTGCCTCCATAGAATGGATTAATATATAGATGATGAGGCCCTCATGAATAAAAGATTTGTCTTATGCCTATATATATATGTATATCAGAACTATATATATACACACACATATATATCAGAAATATATTTTTTATGTTTTTCTGATTGTTTCTGGTGACTAAAAGGAGGTATCATAAGTAACAGCTTGAATCATACATTGGCCTCATCTGTTTTATTCATACTCCCACTCTGTCTTCCCTGGCCCTCTTTCAATGCTTTTTCACTTATATTTTCTCTTCCCTCAAATTCTGATTTATTTAATGATAGAATCACAATCCTCCAAGCATTACCCTCTTCCTTTCAGTGGAGGCACGTACTGCCGCCACTCCCAATCTCATACGAGTAGCATTGCCTCACTGTTATCCAAACCAGTTTACTCACGTGATGGAAAATTGTGAAACTCTCCACTAGAAGTATTTCTTTGGGAGACTTGGGAGCTGCAGCAGCTCATTATAGTTTACTGTGCCTTTAAACTAGCTGTTTGTCAATAGCCAGCACAGTCTGCAGAAGCCTGAGTAATGCTGATATCTCCATATTTCTTCCCATTCCTCTGTAACATGGCCACTCCTTTTTTAACATAGCAGAAAATTTCCAGCTGCTGTTAAAGGATGAGTTTTACCTTGGAAGCCCTGTCTTGCAAGTGAGAGATGCTGTTGCTTCTAATTAAATACATAGGGGGATGTCAGCTATATTTTTTTGTTTGGTTGGGTTTTTTTTCCTTTCTTTTTTTTTCTCTCACATTCACAGGTATGCATCACAAGTCTGGTAATTTATTATGCTCACTTAAAATGTGTAGCATTCACTGTATTTCTCATTCTTTCTATAATTGGATTGGGCATATGCTTATGTGGTATCTACATAAGCAGGAAGTTGGCAAGCAAACACATTAAGTTAAATTTGATGTAAATAAAATGGATGAGTACCTAATTTAGAATGATAGAAAGGTCCACTGAACATGGGCTGAACTTGAAGGGTACCTGCAGGTACTGCTGGCTGACTCCCTGCTTTGGTGTTCATGTCTTGGCTGTAAACCAGCCCAATGAGAGGTTGCATCAGAGAGGCATTACCCTGACCACATCCTCCTCTCTTTTGGACATCACAGGTAGCTTCTTTAATATTGAAGTTGCAATGCTGCAAAGCTGATGTAAGGACCTGTCTTAATTCTTTAGGAGCCCAGCAGCAGACCACATGTCCTAAGTGTGGTATCAGTCCCTAACTGGAGGAAATCTAACTAAAGAGTGAAGAGGATGAGAGTGTCACACAGTGCAGCACCACCCACATTTTGCAGATTTCAAAGTGCATGGGAATGAGAATCACAGCTACAAGGGCACTTAATTATCTAAATGTCACTGAGGTGCCTAGTTCACAGAGATTTCCACGGGAGATGGGGACCAGGGCACTCAAGAGGATGTTGCCAGAAGGACACTTTAAAGGTCATTGTGGAGCCTGTGTCAGAGCTGCCTGATGAAGCCAAATCCCTGAAGGTACCTTTCAGTGCTTCATTGACAGAGATCTCACTTGATCCAGACAACCCCTGAGTATCTCACCCAAGCCTGCTAGAAAGCAGGGTGTTCTCCCTAATGCTCATGTCTTTGCCAAAGTATAGGAGCAGCAGTGGTGGGAAAGGTCTACAGCCTTAAGCCTGCAGGTATCAGCAGAAGAAAGCTACTTAAAGCAGTACATCTGTAGCAGCAGAAAAGTAGAGCTGAAGACAGGTTTGAGGAGGTCAGAAGTTCTGCGCTATGGATTTTGGCCTGCTTCTGGTAAGGAATTTTCCCTGGGGGCTCTGGCAGAGTTTCATCTCCACAAGGCCGAATGCCACTGCTGCCCTGGACTGCAACTTACCTGGTTGAGCAACATGGCTTTGCTGAGACCAACTTGTACTTTTCATGAGGCCTTTCCAAAAGGAGTCTTCCTCCCAGGCCACCCTTTCCCCTGGCCTCAGTGCCTGCCCCTTTCTTCCAGGGCATGCGGAGCCTCTCACAGACAGGAAAGTAGCTGAAGGGCACGTGGCAGTGTGGCTTTCCCTCCCCTACCAGGCTCCTTGCAAGCTTCTTTCAAACCAAATGGTGCAGGTGAAACCTGTGACATCTTCACCTTCAGTATAAGCCATTTGCATGGAAGTTTGCTTCCCACCTCATTTACCCTGGAGGGAGTCGAAAAAAACCCGCCCTGCAGTTCAGTGACATTGTCAGCACAGTGTGAAACTGCATTAGGGATTGGATCACAGGGTGCTTAGTGCTCATCATGCATTTACCCCCACTGTGTAAATATAGCGAGTGAGTAACCCCTTCCAGGGCATTTTAGAATTACTTCCCTATTTCTAACAACTCTCTCTGCATGCATCAGTGCTTTGGCAGTGCGTGGAGGAGGGATTACAAAAAGGCTAGTGCATGCCAGCAAGCAAACATTGAACAAAATTCTACCAGTGTAGCTGTGAAGTATGGCTTGGGGAAAAAAAACCAGAACAACACAACTGTTTTATTTAAAACTCTTTCTTGGCAATAGTAACTACACATGAGGTACTCTAAATACCCAGGGTTACCCAGCTCTGCAGTGTAAGAGGAATTGTGTTTCAATATGTAAAATATATTGTGTGATATAAAACTTGCTCCAAGTTACCTTTCACAAATTGAATTAAATTTTGGGAATGGCAGTCTGTTGCAGGAGAGAGCAAATGTGATCTGACATCATTATCGGTACTGTTGTGACTATGGGATTTGGCAGAGGTTGACAATGTCCTTTCTGTAATTCACAGTGATCCAGGACTGTTCTAAGGCATGTCAGGATTTTCTGAAATGCAATGCGTTTCTGATGTGCCGTGGCATTACATGGTATTTGCCCTAAAGAGCGCTAGGGAGTCCCATTCCTTCACTGGGGAAACCCCTTGCTTAATCCTTGTTAAATGAGCCTTGGATATACCTTTGAAGAACTTTGGGGGTTGGACTGAGCATCAAGGAATAGGAACACAAAAACCTAATCTCTCCAGTTACAAAGGACAAGATTACCCTTGTTTTCACGGGAAGCAGGAACGTATCTCTGCTCAATCTTACCTGTGCCTTAACACTGCTGAACTGTTCCCTGTCCATTTTTATTGCTTAAAGAAAACTTGGCTGGTCTCTGTAGGAGGAGGAAGCCTTCTCCACAGGAACAAAATCTTTTCCCTCAAGACTTCGTTCCTCACCATATCATCTACTTCCTATATGGTCACCAAGAATGTAAATAATCAGCCATTTTCTATATCAGTAAAGGTCCTTTCAGTGTGATTAGGTGCTGGGCTCACCTATGTCAGGACTTGATGAAGCAGAGGCTGATGCTTCTCCAAATCCTGGCCACGGTAGTAAAAATAAAGCTTATTCTAAGATTTCAGTAAAATTCCTCACTTCCTTACTTCTAGAAATCTTGTACTGGACATACCAGGGCTGTGAAAATCCCTTGTTTATCCCTGCAGAAATCCACTAACAGAGGAGTCATATTTAAGGCGACTAACTAAGAATTAGGCTTGTCTCTTTCATTTGTTGGTTGTTGTTGTATGAGAACCTGACATAATTACATAATTGTTATCATTACCGGAATTGGGATTTTTTCTGCCTTTTTTTTTTTTTTTTTTTAATTTCTTTAAAACACTAGGGACTGAAGGTTGGCCTC
>JANHFX010012017.1:2846-13960 GCA_027560015.1 Chloroceryle amazona | reverse complement strand
GGGCCTCGGGGAACCAGCGCCAGGGCTGGACCCCGGGACTGTGCCCCCCCCCCCCGCACAGGTGTGGCGAGGAGCAGGACAAAAACTCCCTGAGCATCCACTGGGACCCGCACGGGTGACACGGAACAGGGGTAAGGAGACACGACACCCCCCCACACCCCCATCCCATCCCTTCCCCGTGTCTCACGGGGTGATTCCCTCCAGCCCCGAGGGCTTCAGCCACCTCCTGCTCCATCCCGGGGGTGGCGGTGACCCCGAGGGCCGCAGGGGACAGTGCCAGCAGCCGGTGGCCGCAGGGATGTCCCCGTCCCGTTGCCAGGTTGCGGTGCTGTGGGCAGGTGGGGCTCGGTGGCCCTGGAGCAGCCATTTTGGGGCCCGGGCAGGTTCCTGAGCAGTTCCCCTCACCCTGAAGTGCTGGGTTTAGGACACCGCAGGGTGCAGGGGTGGGTTGCATCTGACCGACCCCCGCAGCAAAGGGGTGGTACTGGGGTATCACTGGCCACCCCAAGCCAGGCAGGAGGGTGTGGTGGGGAGGATGGGTGCTCCTGGGGAGTTCCTGCGGCTCGGTGGAGCCCACGCTGGGTCCCGCAGTGGATCTTTCACGAACTGCATCCATCCACCCCCGCGCACCGAAATACAGATGACAGCTCCCGAGCGCTGGGTTTCGCCGATCGGAACAGCTCGCCTGAGTGCTGAGCGGAGATGTTCTGCTCCTGGGCTCCAAGGGCACCGGCAGAAGCGAGCCCCTTGGGGTGACAAAAGGGAGAAACTTCAGCCCAACTCCTGCGCTGAATCCCTGGGCGGCTCAGGGACCGGCAGCGCTGCCTCGGGGATATTACAGCTGCTGGGCTGTGCCTCTTGCAGCAAAATTTATCTTTAACTGATGCCTGGCTCTTTCTCCTCTCTTCTTCCAGATCAAAAATGACTGTCAAAGCTGTAAAAATGCCGTGTACCACTCCAAATGTTTATACTAAAGTGCCTGACGGAGGATGGGGTTGGACAGTTGCTTTTGCTTTCTTCTTTGTGGAAGCTCTAACGTACGGCATTATAAAATCGTTTGGAGTCTTCTTTAACGACCTGATGGAGAGCTTTGACGAGACCAACAGCAGGATATCCTGGATAATATCCATATGTGTGTTTGTACAGAGCTTCACAGGTAAGAGGATGTCCTGGTTTGGGAGCAGGCGTTTGGTGCAAGGGCAACCGTGCTGCTGACTCAGCGTACGAGGACTTGGTGACTTTGTGGCCGATGGCTCCGCTATAAGCGATGGCCATAAAGCCCAGGGGCTGCGTGCTCCTGGAATACCCCTAAATGTCCATCTTGGCCCAGCAGTCCTTTGGAGCCCCAGCTCAGGTCCTTCTGCATGGCACAGGGACATGGTCCAGGTCTCTGAGCCTGGGCCAGCCATTCAACTCCCATCAGCAAGGGGTGAAAACATGAATTTTGAAACCTAGCTCTGTAGTGGGAAGGATTAAAATTACTTGAGCTTTGCTAAAATCCATTGGTGTCTGTGGCTGCTGCTGCAGGTTTGTCCCAGGCACCCATCTTGGTCTCTTCTGATGGTTTTATTTTTTTAGCACACCTTAAATGCCATGAGCTGTGCAGGGCTCCCCAGGACGGCTCCAGGGCAATGCTCTGTGAGGCCAGCTGGCAGGGCAGGTGGCATGTGATGGGGTAAGGGGTAGAGAAGAGCCTCTGAAGGACACAGTAGGTGGTGAAGTTGCTGATGTAGGTGTTGACCATGGCTTTCTTCCTCTCCTGCCTATCCAGCTCCTCTGTCAACGGTCCTCAGCAATCGCTTTGGTCACCGCTTTGTGGTGATGGCCGGAGGGGTGCTGATCAGCACCGGCATGGTCACCGCCTCCTTCGCCCGCACTGTTGTGGACATGTATGTCACCATCGGTATCGTCTCTGGTGAGTCATCCCATTCCCATACCTGCCCAACACTTGGCCCTCTCCCGCAGCTTCCTGCGAGCGCAGCTTTTTACTCCCCACAGCATGGGGAGAGCTTGAGAAACGCTGCTGCCCTTGCTGAGCTGACCTCACCTTCCTGCAGAGGTGATGACCTGGGCTTGGGACTTGGCTTTCTGCCCTGGGGACCACCTCAAGACCTGCTTCTGCAGACCACTGTGCTAGTGCAGCTCTACTGATTGCTTCCGATTGACTGGGATCTCCAGGGAGAGGAAAGCTCTTTATGGGGTCAAATCCTTCAACCTCTATCTCTTGTTTGTTTGTTTCTTTTTCTTTTCCTGGTACTCTCCCCCTTTTCCAACCTGTCCTGGGTGTCCTGCTCGCATCCATGGCCAGGAGCTGGCTTTGCTTAGAGCAGTTGCTGCAGGCTTAAACTCTTGAAGCCGATGAGGTCCTCCAAGTGGACCCTTCTGGCTGTTGGGGAACAGAAGGCATTATCTAGTAGGTTTGGGAGGTTGGGTGTTGTTTGGGTCTATTTTTTTTAATTTTTATTTTTCCCCCACTTTCCAATTTAAAAGAAAATAACATTCTGGTTTCCCCAATGGTTTTCTTCCAGGGTGACTTGCTGAGTTGGCCGAAATGATACTGTAATGTCGCCACCGGGAAAGCTGACTTAACGTGTTCTTGCATCGGTGTTTCCCCCCTCCCTTACTTGTTGTTATGGCAATTTTTGGCATTTATTCACAGGCCTTGGATACTGCCTCTCTTTCCTCCCGACTGTCACCATTTTATCACAGTATTTTGACAAAAGACGTTCGCTGGTCACAGCAGTGGCATCTACAGGGGAATGTTTTGCCGTCTTCTCCTTCGCACCAGGTACAGTGCCCGAGCGCCGCCAGTTCCTACGGGCATACCCAAAGCGCGACGCTGCTCCCATCCTTTGCCCGAGCAAATGGGAGCCCAAGGCCATCAATACCCAGTCAGTGCTCCTGGACTTCCCTGTTTGCTGCTGAAGCCCTCAGGTGGTTGCTCACATGCCTGTGGCACTCCTGCCCTGCAGGCAGGATTACAAGTAATCCGAGAGACCGGTCTAACGATGCCCGAGCCCTCCCTGGCATCGCCTGCCAGAGCAGGACATGCCTCGCTCATACGCAGCCCAATGGGTTCCCTATATAGATCTAGGAGGCTAAAAATAAAACCCGAGAAACTTCAGCTATTTAAACCACACGCAACTGCTCTGAAAGGTTAACTGGCTTGTGCTCAGCACCAGCTGCCCAACCTCCCCAGCCTTTTGGGGACCTGTTCCCCAGGGTGGCGTGTCCCTGTCACCGCCTGTCCTCGGCAGCTCAGGTGGCCTGTTGTGCACGCTTGCTTTTGGCTAAAACCTTTTGGTGAAAACCTGTCGCAGAGCTGCTTCGATTGCAAACGAGGGTTTGTAATTAAGCAGTGACGCTCACCTTTGAACAGTGCAGAGAGACTTCCTCCAGTAGCTGGTTTCAGGGTGGGGTCAGCTGAGAGAGGAAACTCGAATGTTGGGTTTGTTCTCCTTTGCTAAAAGTAACGTCCCCTTCATCCTCGGGCATCCCAAACTTGCTGGCAGCACAAAAGTGGCTACTTAAAGGCAGCTTCTGCCAGCCAGATGTTAAATACAACTTCTAGCTCTTGTTTGCTGCAGCTGATGGCAGGAACGGGGGTGCCAGACCCTTGGGTGGCCCTGGGCAAGATGGACCAGGAGGGACCCCTGCCCAGCCTCAGAGCTGAGGTGATTGGGACCCTCCGGAGATGAAGCTCCGGTTACTTCACTGGCTGTAAATTGAAACAGCACCTTGCTGTAACTACAGGCTTTTCTAGTCACACTTTCTACTACTTCTGCCCTCTTTCCCTCAGCAATTACTGCTTTGAAGGAGCAGATTGGCTGGAGATACAGCCTCCTTTCTGTCGGGGTGCTGCAGCTAAGCATCGTCATCTGCGGATCGCTGCTGCGACCCATTATCATCAAAGAGCAAGAAGCAGCAGTGAAAGCGCAGCCTCCGGAAGAGCCCACGGAGACAAAATACATGCTTGAAAACGAGCAAACACGCACCTCAATAGAGTCCATAGACTCAGGAGTAGAAATAACTACCTCACCCAGCAACGTGCCTGGAAAAACCAAAGCAGAGCCTAAAAGTGAAGAACCAAAGGAACACGTACAGATACTTGTTGAAAACGACAGCACCCCTCCAGAACCAAAAACCAAACTACTGGACTTCTCTGTGATGAGAGACTGTAGCTTTATCTGTTATGCATTCTTTGGCCTGTTTGCCACCCTGGGCTTCTTCGCTCCCTCCCTCTACATCATTCCCTTGAGTCTCAGCCTTGGCATCAGCAAAGACCACTCTGCCTACATACTGTCGGCCATGGCAATCGCAGAGGTCTTTGGAAGAATTTCAGCCGGCTGGGTTCTCAATAAAAAGCCGATCCGCAAGATCTACATCGAGCTCATCTGCGTCGTTCTGCTCTCTGTAGCCCTCTTTGCCTTCCCTTTTGCCTCTGAGTTCTGGGGCTTGATGACATGTAGCGTATTTTTTGGGTTCATGCTCGGAACGGTAGCGGGCACGCATATTCCCCTCCTGGCAGAAGATGATGTGGTTGGCATCGAAAAGATGTCTTCTGCGGCTGGAGTTTACGTCTTCATTCAAAGCTTAGCTGGGTTGGCCGGACCACCCCTTGCAGGTAATGCTAAAACTTTTCTCTTTGGGTTTTTTAGTATTATTTCTCTTGGGTATGTTTGACAGCTGTTGGTGTTGGTAGCTAGAAAGTGTTCTGGCAGCGCTATCCTAAAAGCCCTGCAACTGGTATTAGGAGGTTCTCAGAGCCAGGAGCCTGCTGCATTGCAGCTCTGCAGAGTCCCACAGATGAGGCGGTCTCTGCTGAGGAACCTCGGAGTGAAGGAAAATACTGCAGTGCTCCCCTGATCCTGTTAGAAACCTAAAACTGGCATCACTTCAGGCGCTAGCGAAGAGCAGAAACAAATCGCTTTCGCCGCGCGTGTTTCTGCCGTACGCTGCAGAGAGGTGAAGTCTCCTATCATAATAAATAGATGCCTGATGCATCTCGGGCTTAGCATCCCCGCAGTGCCCAAAGGCCTCCGACTCGCCCCGAGATGACACTGCGTACCCCTGAACACCCCGGGGTTATTTTTGTAAGGTAACATCTGTTTGCCATTGAGTAGCTTTTGATTGCAAATGAAAAGATGCAGTGGGAGCCGGATTAAAAAATCCTGTTGGAGGGATGGGTGGGCAAGGGAGGGAGAGAGGCTGCTGTGGCTAACTGCTGTAAATGTGCTCTCTGTAGGTGTCTTGGTGGATACGACACAGAACTACAGCTCAGCCTTTTACTCCTGTGCTGCTGGCATGGTCCTGGGTGCTGTGTTTCTGTCCCTGGTGAGACCGTGCAAGGCTGGGCTGTGCCGGTGCCGGCAGCAGCGTGCAGAGGAGAAGGTGGCGGAGGCGGTACCAGACTTACCAGATGACTTTATTGAAATGGATATTGGAAAAGCAGAAAATTCAGGAAAAGGCTGTGACAGCACGCCATAAAAAATACAACCAACCAAAACAAACCAACCCTGTTCTTCTCCACCTAACGTACTCGGCGTAAGACCACGGAAGACAACAACTCTGCTCCACGTTTTAAAACTACATTCTAAAGGGAATGTGAAATTTTAAATGTGAACAGTTGCTACCAACAACCTTTTTTTTTTTAATTATTAGAACTTTTTTTAACCAACAATGGAAAGCTCCATAGAAAAAAAACACGGATAGCCACATAAGAATAACTTCTGTCTAGCATGAAGATGTGATGCACACTCCTGCTTTCCTGATAACAACCATAGGTAAAGGTTCAACTGATCCCGGAAAAACTGAGAACAGTAACAGCAGAAGCAGCTCAGCCTCTGACTGTCCTCACCCATCCCCTACCACAAATGCCACGCAGCCAAGAAAGCGATGATACGAACTGGAGATGAGCACTTCCTACACCACCAGTAGCCAAGTGAAAACCTTCTGGAAGAATATGGACTTGTGTTAGATTTTTGGGAGGAGGTGAGGTGAGAGCTGACTTAAACCATTGCTAATTTTCTTCTAATTAACTTGAACGTCACAAATGCTGGGAAATTGGAGGCTCCATGTGTCTTTATGGCCAGTTATTACTGCACGTATTTCATAAGATCATTTTTCTTCTCCTGGTTGGTATCCTTCAAACTGTTTTCTGTTGCTTAGTCAGATCAGATGTACTGTTTCTAATTTAATTAGTATTTATTAATTTATTCTCAGATTGGTAAAGGAGGTTTAGCTTCAATAACTGGAGAGGAAAAATCATCTTCTGCATAACAGAAAGCTGTCTTTACATCAATCTCTTCAATACCTATCCTGTATTGCTAGCTTGTGAAATTGTTGGGAAGCTTAACCCTTACAGCATAGAGCGTAGCTGTTTTTAATAGGTAGTTCTTAGGTAACCCAGTTGTTAGTTAAAAAGGAAAACAAAACAAATCAACCACAGACCCAGCATCCCTTTCTGTAAGGCCTTGGCTGGTGTCAAAGGACCTGGCTCCGCTGCCCAAACTGGCCCACCCTGCAGGGAGGATTTGGCCCAGTATGTCTTAATGTACCCGAAACCTTGGCTCACAGGTGCACAAGGAAATCTTTGCCGTGTCACCGCATGAATGTGGAAAGCCCCACGTTACCCAGCCCCTCACAGCCCCCTCCCTGCATCTGCCAGGGTGTGGGGAGGCTGGTTGGAGCTGTACCCCCTTCCCTGGCTCTCTCCACTCCTCTAAAGTCAGCGAGAGGCTTTGTTTGGTCTTATTTTTTTTGCTGCTGACTTCAGTGAGGAATGAACTGGAGCCTGTGCATGTTGAAGGCATGAAGGGAATGATTGAAGAGCACGTACTAGCTGCTCCTAACGGGAGCGATTCCCGCTCACGGTGACACAAGCTTTGCTTACCCCACCTATATGCATCTTAACGCCTCTAGGCAACTCAGGGGGACAACTAAAACAAGTCTGTTTTGGTTTGGGGGGGGGGGGTGGGCGGGGGGATAAGAGGAAAACCCCAACCCAACATTTCTGTGTCTTTAGTGTAAGTGGCATCATGCATTAACTGCTACGCTGACCTGTCTGTGTTTTACCAGCCATAGAAATGTGGGACAATCTGTTTAAAATAACAACCTCTTTGGGGGAAGGTGCTTGATTTTTGGTGTCTTAGATGTCAAAAAAAAAAAAGAAAAAAGAAGAAAAAAAAAAAAAAAACAAAGAAAAAGAAACGAAACAGGCACTCTTGCAACCAAGTGGCTAGAGCAATTCATCCTCACTGCCCGAGACCTGCGGTCTCGCGTCCTTCCTCTGCCTCAGCACTTTATCACGGCCAGCAGAACCTCGCTGCGTTGCACCCAGGACTGGAAGACCCCTTTACAGAGAACTAAAGAGTTTTGTGACTCAGTGAGTGACCGAACAAACAACGATGTCGCATTAAGATGTGCTTCTTTTTTTTTTAATTTATTGTTTAATTTATGATACTTCAAGCATTTTGGTAAACGTTCTGTAGACTGTAAGATGATCGAAGTCTTTGTGATACGAGACCTCACTACAGCACTTTGCTATTACAACTCTGCTTGGAAGTGGAATAAGGCCTCCAGGTTTTGCGTGTGTGTGGAAGCTCCCTGTTCTGCAGATTCGCGAGGTTCTACTGTAATTTAATTTAAGTTTTGTTTTTGTTTTTTAAACTACAGTTTCCAATACAGATCAAATAATAGGTTTGTCACTGACCTCACCCTACATTTCTGTTCCTGTCTGTGTAGCAGCACGAGCAGGGGAGCGAGTGAGTGCGTGTGTGTGCGGGCGCAGAAGACCCAGAACCAGGCTTTAATGCGTTCAAAGCAGGACTTACTGGTTTGTTTGTAACGTACCCAGTGGACTTCTGGAAATACTCTAAAACACTGAGTTTTGCAATAAACTTTTTCTTTTTATTTTTCCTTTCTTTCTCTTTTTTTTTTTTTGAAAAGCAAATACGATGAAGAAACTTCCCTCCTCTCCCTCTCCTCCATCCCTAGGACAAGGCTGGGTTTGTCGCGGGGTCCGGCCACCGCTTCCTCTCCCCGAAGGGCTCTCGCAGCGTGGCTGTCACATGCTGCTTCCTCAGCCTCAAGCAGCCTCTTTACCCTGCAGATTGGGCAACCCTACGTTCTTTTAAATGAGTTGCTTGGAAGCTGGTAGATTAGCACTGACCTCAAGGGTTCTCTTGTAAACCCTTACCCAGGGAGGCCTGATTAAGAAGGAGCCTTTTCTTCTTCTGATTGGTAACTGAATTGGTGGCACTTAGGAACATTATCCTCATGTCTTTGAGAAGCACGCAATCATGTAATTATTTTATCATCTCTGAATTCCAGAATACTTGCTCCATGCCAGGCTGGGCGGCTCATGGATCAGAAATCAAGCTACTAAAGGGCACTTTTCTCTCCTTCAAACCTTACTTCTCTTTACACCAGCTGAGCTCAGCCCTTCCCTGCTTAGCCCTCGCCACCTGCCCTCCCCCAGCCCTGCGAGGACCGATGCCACTGTGCTGCTTCATTCCAAATAGCAAAGGAGCTACTCCCCGAAGGAAGCATCACACCACCGCTATGTATTCGGTGCACTTTGTTCTCCTTCTGGTTGCAAAAGTCCTCCCAGACCAGGGGTGATGGCTCATGCGAGCGGCACAGACTTAACGCAAATACCAAAGTCCTGGGGACCTAATCTGTCACCTAATTTGACTCTGGCACAACTTGCAGGAGTGAACAAACATTATTTGCAACAGCTTCCTCAAAAACACTCCCCTCCAAAGAGAAAAAAGCAACCCCCAAAAAGCATTACAAAGGCTGCAAGCTGTTCACATAAATAAAAGCACATAAAACTGTGATGCTATCAGACAGAAACAATTGCGAGTCCTTTTTCCTCGGTTTAAATGAGTTGCCCACGACCTCCTCTGTTATCCTGGTACAAAGGCATTAAAGCCAGAACCAAATAGGGGAAGAATACCGATTTTTTTATCCATTAGCACCACCTTATCTCCTTTGCATCAATAAATAAGGACAACGCAGGGCAGAACTCACTTCTGCAAGCCCCGGTATTCCTCTCAAAAGAGGCTGTATAAACTCTTGTGGTCAATGAGGCCAGTGCCAGGCAAATGTAAATAAAGGAAATTGCACAAGGTCAGCTTGGAGAAGGACAAACAGCCCTCAGACTGTAGGTATCTATCCTTTCGGAGGCAGAAAGGAAGCTGGCTGGTAGGTTTCTTTGTTGTTTTAGGTTTGGGGTGGTTTTTTTTCTTAAAAAAAAAAAAAAACATTTTTCCATTTGAAATTTAAAGGAAGGGCAACCTCTTGTTCTTTTTCACTTCTGTTAGATAAGCTGACATCAGGTACTTAAGGGGACAAATGAATCTTTAAAAATAGCTAAACTCATTTTGGAGAGAAAAAAAAAAAAGTAGGTGCTTACAAAACAACTGGAGTGTTTCAATGCTTCCCTTCAGATGTTACTTGTTAGCATCTGAGATCATCATTTCCAGCTGCCCGTAGTAAACATGACCTGAATTTTCAGAGTGATGCAAGCCCAAGCAGCAGCCTTCCTCCCACCCTCTTTAAAGCTCATCTTCAAGATGCTTCACAGGTCAGGTTTAGGAAAACATCCCTTGAACTTCTGGCTTGGTTTGAAGGCCACGAGAGGAAGCACTGCTGTTTGGAGGAGTTGTGTTATACTTGATGCCCACGCCAGTAGACAGGACCCTGATTCCCAATTGGGAAATGGCACCGGTGACGTGCCGGGCATCCCGAGATGCTGCCGGTTGGAGAAACCAGTTTGCAGCCTCCTGCTGATCCGGGTGACCTCAGGGGATCCTGGCAGCCAGTTCTCCCCTCCCTGGTTTCACTCACAGCGACTTTTCCTTGCAGGATTCACAAAGCCATGGCCGCACCGTCACCAAGCTCACTCTTGCAAATTGCAGTAAGTCACCTAATAAATCAAACGAGATCCCCCCCCTTCCTGCTGCAGTTGTCAAGCTCCAGTTACAACAATTTGTGGTAAAATATTACTCACCAGCCCTTTGGCCCGTGTGAGCAGCTCTGCCTCTGTAAAGACAGCCCCCTAAATCATGGCTTTGTCACAGAAGCCACAAGCATAACCAAAAGATTTATTACACGCAGACATTATGAGAATAAGGCCGAGGAGACAATAGTTTCCCCTCGCTTCCTTTTTGTCAAAGCTTTCATTAACGTCACGAACGTCTTTTGCTACTTTAGCCGCCGCCGGCTGCTTGCCGCAGTCGGCCTGGCAGAGGAACGGTCCAAACCAGCCCCAAAGAGCCCGAGCAGCAGCGAGAGGGAGATGGGGGATGGTGCTGAGCATCACTCGGTGCTCCTGCTCTGGTGACCTGCTCCGGCGTCCTCCTTCCTGCCTCTCTGCTCCGCTAATTCGCTTTCAGCTCCGCCAGCTTGTGCTCGTGCTGTGGGAAATGATCAAAAGTGGGCATTGTAGGGGCTCGGAGCACATCAAGGCTTTTGCATTTTGTTGTCCACGTGACTGGTGTTTTGTTGTTGATGTTGCAAAATGAGACAAAGACCCCAAAAGCAGCAGTGGGGAGCAAAGGCCATTTGTGAAATTATAGCTGGGGTTCGAGGACAGCAGGAGACAGGCCCGGGGGACACAGGGCAACCAGCACCAGCGTTGCCAGGGGGGCTTTCCAATCCCACTGCTCCTCATGCCCAGTAACAGGGTGATGCTTCTGCCTAAGCCAAGCATCCTCCTAACCCCTGCTGAGCACCCTCCTAACCCCCATCCTGGGTCATGTCCCCTCACGGGGCCCTAGCCCCCAGCTCAGCAGCCCCTACACATGGTCCCTGCTCCACCTCCACGTCGTGTGTGATGGTAGGGAAGGTTTTCTACAGTGGGTATAAAGCAGCTGTCAATTCATGACTAACCAACACGGTGATGGACGCGCAGACCACCTGAAGGACACAAACCCACGTGACCAGGTCTGATTCTGACACTGTCACTTGGACAAATCTACCACTGAAGCCTTTATCTGCTCCCAGGCGCAGCACTTGACCTCACAGGTTGACATCCCTGCTTCTCTCTGCCGCGGTGACCACGCTGTGGCTTGTGCGTCCCAGCCAGAGCTGGCCCTGGCAGCCTCAGT
>JANHFX010012016.1:82306-104487 GCA_027560015.1 Chloroceryle amazona | reverse complement strand
TCCAAAAATAATTGTTTCACTAGCACAGATTTTGAAGTAAGAGGAACCCTTTTGTGTCAAAACATAAAGCTTTGATTAGGCCCCACTCTTTACAAAGAAATAGTGTATACTTTTCCTGTGTATTAAACAAGATATTAATATTTCAAGAGTAGAGAAAACATTGAGCTGTTTTGGTTTAGGTTTTTTGGGTTTTGTTTGGTTTATGAAGTTGTGGTTTTTGGGAGGGAGGGGTGTGAGGGTTTTTTTTGGGTGGGTGGGATTTTTTGTTGTTTGTTTTGTAGTTGTGGGGTATTGTGGTGGTGGTGGTTTTGGTTTTGTTTGTTTGGGGAGATTTGTTTTGTTTTCTTTTTTTGTCTGGTTCATTGGTTGGGTTTAGGGTTTTTTTTGTTGGTTTGTTGTGGGGTTGAGGTGTTTTTTGTTGTTTTTTTGGTTGTTTTTTTATACATTTGAAGATGTTATCTAAAAAGATCTCTCCTGGCTGAAAACCTAAGAGTATCATTTTTCAAAGGCACCTACGGTTGGAAAGATTTCTTCAATAGAAATGGTCTGATCAGGCACCTGCCTCACAAAGTTAGACCCCATTAGCCATGTCCAGCCTGAAGCAAAGTTAGACTTAAGATAAAAATCTTGACAAATTGTAGTGACTTTTGACTTGAATATGAATCTTTTTTAAGTGTATATAAATTTTGCAAGAGCCCAACATGTTGCATAAATCATCAGAAACAAACATTTTACAGCTATAATTATTAACCACAGCAATTTGTTTACACTTTTCAGAACAGAGTATCTGCTGAGAAGGACAAGTAGTTTACAAGTACACTGAAAATACACCAGAGTGCACTACATGTGGAGAGAAGTCAGATCCACTTACAGGAATTAGCATATATTACTACTAGAGTCCTTTTTATTTATTATCTTTCTTTTTTTTCCCTTTTTTTTTCCACCCTTTTTTTGTGCAACACTGCTCTGCATAGTAGCTTACTTTTTTGCGGGTACCAAGTGGCCTCAGTTTCACCTGAGTTGAACAGCAGTGGCATACAGTCCAAATCCTGAAGGAGAGTTCTGTGAAGGTCTGAGCACCCAGTGAATTACTGCCTTCATCTAACAAAGCACAGCCACTTCACATTCTGTTTATAGATGCATCATGGTGATGCATAGACCTTGCCAAAGGCAGGATTATATAGCAACAATCCTTACAGTTAAGGAAACTTAGATGAAAATATAGGTCTAATAGCAAATTGGGCTGCTATTCTCTTGTGACTCTCCAACTAACTGATTTAACTAAAAATAACAGAGTTTTACTAAATGTAAGGTGTTACTATATCAGATATGATGTGGTTCTTTAAATACATCTTCACATATCTCTATTCAGCTTCACAAATGACAATATAGATTTTGATTAATTTTAATACAGTTACATGATACAGTTTTCACCGCTGTCCCAAAGGAAAGTCTACAACTTGTGGCTGAGCTTGCACTGTAACCTCTTACCCTTGTGCACCACCTAAGGAACCCATTCATCGTTATAACCACTGAACCCATTTGAGCATGAAGGGAGATCAGTGTTAACAATCCACAGGGAGCCTTCTCCTGTGATCATTGAACTTCCAAGTGTTTTGGTCAGACATGAAAGAAGGGAAATGGATGAAAGCCATCCTGATTTCCCCAGCATTCACAGGGAGACCAAGAAGCTGCATGCCGTCAATGCACAAGCAGGACTGCAATAAGGATGTTGTCATGAAACCACACAGTTGTTGGCACAGCTTCCACCCAATTTTTGATGCATTCCATCAACAGTGACTGGGAAATAGCAAGCAGAAATGTGCCAAGTTGGTTAACTCCCATTTCCTTTCACATTTGGAAAGGGCAAAAAAGGACAGTCCACTTTCACTCCTAATGCTACACTATTAACTGCGAGGTTAGCAGGTTGTGTAGGATTCAGTGCCAGTTTTGACAAGGTGAAAGGATTGAAATTTCTCTTCACTGTAACTAAGCACGAGTTGGCTTGATAGGAATGCTGAAAACGTACCAATGACCCAATGAGGTCTTTTGTTTGTGATGGGAATTGCACCCTTGTCAAAGCTGGGACTGTTTCACAAGAGCATCAGTTCCAGTAAAGTTTTTGGGAAGAGAATCACTGCAAACTGCCTCTGTGGTAATGTCAAAGAAAAACACTTTTACTGTGTTCAGCTTTTAATACTAAACTTTACAATTTACAGATTTTTCTGAAAGCTCTTTCTAACTCCACTGTGGAACATAATCAAATTTAAAAATCTATGAAAGTGTTCAGAACATGGAGTATTGCCAATCTGCCCTACACTTTAAACCCTGTGCATTGGTTCCAGATTTTGGAAGTGTGTATGCATCCCAGCTTCCTTCCATTACGGTGAGCAACTGTTCTGTTTCAAAGATTTTCACAGACCATCCCTCTTTATTTCTTTCTAAGCAAAGCATTTATATTCAAAACCCCGATTAACACTCTCCATTTAAACAATAAAACACCACTCTACCTTGAAGCAACCCAGCGTTTTATCTTGTAGACCTATCACTCGCCTCATTCACTCAGCTGCTTTGCTCTGAGGCAGTTTCAGGCTCAAATATTTATGTTAGTGCAAAAAAAATGGTAGGCCCAAACCAGAACATTCAACACGTAAGCACCAGCACTGTAGCAAGAACCACACTACACTGTAGTGACAAGACTGGGTTGCAGAAGTTGACTTCACGAACTGAAGTTTTGAGTGCTTCCTGGATTGGAAATCCTATGGTGACATTTCCTAGAGTAAACATACTTTATTAATATGCTGTTGCAAGCATTTTTGTGTTCTCCCCATGCATCCTCACAACAAGTTATCACTCGCACCATCCTAGGGCCATGGCCTAGTGCTGGCTCAGTGGGAATTAGTGTCGATTGGCCCACTGTTCAACACCTATGCTCACCTTTCCTTGAAAGGCTCCCACTTAGAACCTGCTGGTTTATAGTTCAGATATATCTCACAGAAGGGTTTGGTTTTACTTCAAGATATGCTTTACAGAATCATAGTTAAAATCAGCATTCACTTTTCTTGAAATTATTTATGCTATGAGTTTTAGTCTGCCTGAGTGAAAAAGAGCACAAGATATCTACAGTGCTGAAATACAGGATCTTTTTCTATGCAGAGAAAAAAAAATATGTTGTTCCACAATAAAAACTTAGTATTTAAATGCTTGTTGGCTTTGTTTTTTCCTCAGTATAAATGTACATTGAGGAATGTACATAGAGTACATCCCTTTTGTGAGGTTCAATATACATGGAGTATTTTGTAGAAGTCTTACTCAAGCCCTCTGCACACAAGTGAATGTTACCCATCAGTAAATGTGAGTAAGAGTCCTTCACTTAAAGAGTGGAGGATTTTCCTTGCTGAACTTCTTTTCACAGGCACTAGACACTAGCATCTAGTCCCAGGGATGGCTTTTCACTAAAGGGAGTTAGAGGCTGGAGGGGAAGAAAAAAAAAAAATCTGTGGGCTATTATCACATTTCATCTTGTGCTCTCCACAGCATTTCAGCCAGTCCTTTTGAGATCCTAGCCATTTTGAACCACAGCCTACCTGAGGTCAGCCCAACATTTATCAAGGTCTGCAAATGAAACATTCCAGCTCTGCTTCTGCTAGTCCAACCAGGCACAGCTGGGCCACAAAACTGAGCTACAGCTGGCCCTGGGAACCCCATGCTGCATCTCTCTGTGCTTCTAGTGCCATCTGATTCTCTGCCAAGAAAAAGCCAGTTGAGGTAAATCTAAATGCCTTCTGCTATTTCTGGCAGAGGGAAGGACTGCAAGGCATTGTTGCATCCATCTGCATTTTCAGCACTCAACAGCATGTTGTTTATTCTGTATCAAGCATCAGATTTTCCCATATGAAAGGCAGAAATATGTGCATAGCCACAAAGACCCTTAGATTAGGGAAAGTAAAACAAAATCACAATAAGAACTCTAAGAGGAATCATGCTGGGTTATGTCTCTTATAACTGCCTGCAATGAACTATCACAGCAGGATAGTTACCATGGAAAATTTTATAAAAATAAAGACACAAACAAATTAAAACAGCAATTACAGTAACACTCAAGTCCATTAGCCCTTTACCTATACATTATACCTATGGAGCACTGCAGCATTTAATGAAGGCACTGCCACTGCCCAAAATAAAGCACAAATTAATAGAATTCACCAGATGTAATGCAAGCATCAAGGTGTGTCAAGCACTGACACTGCTTTTGCTAACTCTTGGAACTTTTCTAAATTCATGACTGCATTTCCGCTCCCAGTAATTTCTGAGTGGCTGGGTGGGTATCTGCTTCTCAGTTTTATAACATTAACATACTTTGCAAAAGCTTAATTTCCAAAATCATTAATTTCTACCCAAAGTATCTATATAGAGACTTACATTAAATTTGCCTTCCTGGTCTGCAGTTAGATGATCCTACTCTATGGATTCAAAATTAAACATGTGATACCTATTGTAGTTTTCTGCCTAGGAAAACAAAGAAATCCTCAGATACTTTAAGTACTCAGTATCCTACTTGAGATCATGTTTTGGGCATATGTGCATGCATATAAGCACAGAACTTACGTGTGTACTAAATAAGTGTCAGCTCATTGTACAACCTACTGATATACAGAAGTATATTTTATTGCTCCTTTCCATTTAATAGGTCATATTCATGAAACTCCTGAGCCTAAAAAGGAGCCAGTATGGTCCCTCATGCAGAGATGGCTGAGTCAAAATCCTTTCAACCACTGCACCCCTCTGTCACTTCTCCCTTCATTGGCATTCATTGACACGTAAACAGGGAGGATGTATCTGAGCAAAGTGTTGTATTGCTAATTGCACCATCTTCATTAAAACTGCATTATGTGTGTCTCAGCTGTAGAGAGCTGACAATGTCAAGAGCTCATCAAAATGTGCATATAAATATTTGCTCCAATATTCAACATGAATTTACTAGCATCCTCTGCTTCAACTGCCCAAACTGGAGGAAAGGTCGTTTATCAGCTGCCAACCAGGAGCCAAAGGGAAATTGTCTTAATTTGCCAATCACTCAGAGCTATTTATATCATTCCTGTGTCCTTTAGGTAAGTAGGCATCACTTCAGAATGATAAATCCTCACTGTGGTACAAAGGTATCCGGCTGTAACCAGAGCCATCTATGGTACTTCCACTTGTAGAAAAGTCTTAAGACAGATAAGGAGAGGTTTTTATCAGAGGCATCCGGAGCTTAGGGAAATCACTCTAAGTACCACAGGTACATAGGTACTTCAAGCTCAGGAGAAAGAATTCTAGACAAGAAATACAAAAACAATCAGGGAAGTATCTTTTTCTTTTTTTTTTTTTTTCTGAAGAGGACTGCATCTTACATTCACTTCACTTGTAACTGTTTGCAAATACCTAAAGAAAAATCCGCCCTCGATCAGAGTGACGTAGTGAAGATGTGACATTAAAGAGTTGGCCCACAACCCAAAGTGGATTTAAAGGAAAATAGTTGTGGATTGTTTTCACAAGGGCAACAGATCAGGGTAAAGCAAGGTGGTATTCAAGTAACCACCTCAGAGATGTGTTTCCGTGGAGCAACTGATATGCACCAAGAGCACTTGAACATCTGCAGAGGGTCACTTTTCGGCGTGTGTCCAGGAGACCTGGGAAATCAGCATTGGAGCTCTGGCAGAATATATATACATTATTACAATTACCACGGACAACTGCAACCAGTCACAATGAAACAAACAAGTAAACGTCCACCTAAATACACTATTCTTCACCCAGTTTTAATTCAACTGTATTGAAACAGAATCAGCTGCTCCTGAAAGACAAATGAAAAGCTTTCCCAGCATCATGAACAGATTTTTGGATTTCAGACCTTTCTTCTACTGTTTCTTTACTGAATAATACCTTTTAATGCCATCAAGTGAGAAGCTTCACTGATTGCTTCTTACATGGAACTGAGATCCCGGATGGTATCCTACTGTACTTTGGGTAATACTTTTGTCTGAACTACAGTCAGTAATAATTAGAAATTAATAGCTCAAGGCATATATTATCCTGAGAAACCTATCAACCTTTTTATCTTGTAATTAAAGTTCAAACACTTTCTGTCATGCAAAAGTCTATGCATTCTAGGAACTATTTCAGTCATTAAGGTAGAATTTCATTCACTTATGGGCAGCAGTATACTAATTAAAGTCAGCATGGAATTTGTAGATGATTTAGTAGATTCCTTTCTCCTTTTTCACTTAATCTCTGATGATTATCTTTTATGCTGTTAAGATGCAAATACAGATACAAGAAAAAAAAAGCTTCCTGAAATTGTTATAGTGAGTCTAGTGGGATGGCATTCACTTTCTTCACAGCAGCCTGTACAGTGCTGTGCTTTGCATTTGTGGTACAGCAGTGTTGGTAACACCACTGTTTTGGCTATTACTGAACAGTGCTCTCACAGCACTGATTCTTTCTGTCCAATCCCACGCGTGCACAGAGACCAGTAGGCTGGGGGTGGGCAAGAGACTGGGAGGGGACACAGCTGGAATAGCTGACCAAAGGGATATCCCATACTATATGACATACCCAGCAATAAAAGTGCAGGGAAATGGGCAGGACAGGGGGATGTCCATTATGGCATTTTTCTTCCCAAAATCTCGAGTCACAGTGCCCAGCTTACTCTTCTGACCTTGCAAATTTGATAGGCAGGCTTTAACGAGGGAGCAACCAATTTCCATTTGTGCATAAGCAAACACCAGGGAAGAGAACAGTCTGCCCATACCTAAGCAGAATGCATCAAATATTAACACTAATTGAAGGAAAGTCTTAAAACACTTTGAAATCCCAAGCCTTCCGCCTTAATACCTGCAAGTAACCTGTCATCTCTCAATTCCACACCAAACCTAATCCCAGTGAAATACCAATCCTTAGGCTTCAAAATTTTGCAAGACACAAGAAAAGACACTGAAAATGTTATTTTTAAGGCTGATCCTTTTTGGAAGAACAAAACCATTACCTGACAAGAAAACTCATCATCTCCTTCATATTTTCTAATGCTTTGTATCCAAGTTTGGGGGTCTTCATAAACAGGCAACTGAGAACTGACAAATGCTTTGATCACACCAATGGGACTCCTAGACTAAGCGGGTTCTGGTTTAAACTCCGACTACACTCTTGCTTTGCACACCATGTCTTTATTGCCTCAGATTTCGTAGCAGCTTCCTGCTCTGTTCTGGGTTTAAAAGCCTCAAGCTGGAATGAAAAATAATTAGAACATTTCCAGTGAGACAGGTCAAAGTTTTCACCTGAAAGATATCCAAGATGCAGTGGAAGCAGTTTCCAGCTACAGCACACAAAATTAAAATCTTGGCCTTTCAAAACTGAAAATGGGAAGCTTCTGTGCAATTTTGTGGTGCGGTACAATCAAAACAATTCAGTTCTGTCCTAATGTGGATCAAAGGCCAAAGCCTAAAACCTAAAAATATTATAAGAAACAGAACTGTTACTTTCAATAGCTCAAATTCTAAAAGCTTAGACAACATTTTGAAGAACCACCTCCAGGCCTACATTACATCATCTCATTTGAAAATATGACACCAGTGTGTTCTGAGGAGGCAGAAGTAGAGAGGGGCTCACACTAGCACACAGGTGCTCTGATGTCAGACACACCTTCAGACTCATATTCTGTACTAAAACAAGGAATAAAAGATATATTAATTTAGGATCTTCCTTTGTTTCTTCCCACTTTACAAAGATATATTCCTTTATAAATTCCATAAAATTTATTATGGGCTTTTTGAAGTAAAATGGTTTGAATCAGGTCTTATGGTTTTGCCATGTATCTGTTTCTTCCGGCTCTAAGCTTAGCTCTACATTAGCTCAGTCACCACTTAAACATAGTTACCTAATGATCTAGGAGCGTATCAACTATATGCAATAAACGCAGAAGTGTAAGAAATATCATGCAATTCTAAAAATCAAATGCCAGTGATAATTCCCCATATGTTGAAAGTGTAAGAAAAGAATGATGTATTACTTAAAAGTTACTGTCTTCATTTATTAAATCCTCCAGATGTATTTTGTCAGTCCCTAATCACCTCCTTTTATGTTCCTTAATGAAGCATTGCAAGATAGTCAAACCTTCCTTCCCCGCTTACGATGAGGACACTGGAGCACTTTTGTATGCAATGTAACAAACCACATTTCCATCAGAGATTGAAAACCCCTATGGAGGCACTCACAACTGAAAAACAAACTCAAAGTCTGGATATCAAAACAAGCAATGAGGATATGTGACAGTGTCTTTGCCACACTTTGTGATTTCATCATGTTCTGTGATTAAAAAAAATAAATATATGCAATCTGACACAACACTGCAAGTAGTTTACAGCACATCACATCTAGTAAATGGTTTATGAAGTTGCATTTAGGAAAACCTCACAGATTTTGCAACTTTTTTTAACTGAAGCTGCTTCTGGATTTATTTTTTTTTTTATAAGCTATACATGTAACTAGTACCATATACATGGAGGGGAATGCATCATGAAATCTAGCCCCTCTATTCAGACCATACAGTGCAATAGCCACTCAGTCCAGCAGATTGCTTTGAAGCCTGTTCTACACATCCTTGCACAGAACAGCCACAAAGAATTTGCTCAAACCTTGAAACATACTTGTGACTTGCAATACAAGGGCCAAAGACACAACTACAGTTTGACACAGGAAGAAGAAAAAAATATCCTTAGTGTTGCCAATGCTTTGGCCCTGTGAAAGTGCAAAGAACTTGCTACTTGGGATCCCCAGATGCTCCTGAGCAGCTAACTGTGCTGTACATCACAACGCAAACCACAACTTCCACTTGGCAAACTGAACCAGGAAGGATTGCTCCCAGTCCCTAGATTGATACAACACATTAACACACCAATGCACACCAGTCAGCCCACCAGACAAACCCATCTCTACTAATAGATAAGTTCAAAGCTCCATAAAAATATTTGTAGAACAGCTTGAATTGGAAGGGACCTTAGAGATCATCTAGTTCTAATCCCCCTGTCATGGGCAGGGTCACCTCCCAGTAGACCAGGTTGCTCAAAGCCTCATCCACACTTCCAGGGACGAGGCATCCACAACTTCTCTGGTCAATCCATTCCAACGTCTCAACACACTCATAGTGAATAACTTCTTCCTAACATCTAATCTAAATCTACCCTGCTCTAGGTTAAAACCATTGCCCCTTGTCCTATCACCGCATGCCTTTATAAAATGTACCTCCCCAGCTTTCCTGTAAGCCCCCTTCAGCTACTGGAAGGCTGCTATAAGGTCTCCCCAGAGCCTTTTCTTCAGGCTAAACAGATCTGAAAGATTAACTCTGTCATTCTTACCACCACTATGCCTGAAGGTGGGGGAACCTTGCTCTGGATGAATACAGGTGTTGGGATTCACAGCATAACACCTTTATTCCATTATTGTCTTATATGATAAACATGTAGACACATCAGAGCTGACATGAGGATTTCATCACTTTTCACCTCGAATTTCCCCTCACCTTCTCAAAGTATTGTCACAGCTGGCAAGTTTTTCACAATTGCCTTGTTCATCAGTTTCTACTAGACATATCTATTTTGTTAAATGTTTGCATATTCTCAGACCTTTATTCTCCTTTGCAGTTATTGATTTCAATCCCTTTCCACTATTACTGTCTTCTCACAACTGATGTATTGTTGTGAAAGATATGTGTGAAAGATAGCAATGGACAAAGTAACCTGCATTGCTTGAAAGGTTTCTTTTAATAGTTCAGTATAGTCACAAATTAATTTTCTGCAAAATAAAATATGAAAAACCTCCACTATAAATAAAGTTCCTGTGAAAAGTCATCTTATTCCACTTAAAATACCATATTCTAAAGTTAAAAATAGAGTCTTTCAAGAAAAATAGTCTGAGTGGGGGTAAAACTTCTTCCCCCTCTCTTTTGTATTTGTGAATTTTAAACTTTCTCTGTAGGTTTAAATCTCTTCCCACCTCCTCTTTTCTTTTCCAGCCAGAAAACCAAGAGCACTGAGGCCCCAGTGATGAGGAATGACTCACTTGCAAGTGCTGAGTCACGGTCATACTGACTACACTCTTAGATCTTGATGGAGCGTCAAATTCGATAGCTTTGCTTAGTCACTTGAGTTTGCCGTAATTCCTGTGATTCACTCAATTCCAAAATTTGATTTCTGGTTTCTTATTTTTGCTCACAATATACATGCAGTTGTTTAACTCTTAAAGCCAAATTTTTTGCCAGCCACCACTAATCCTGTCAGATGTCAAGCTTCAGCCACAAGTTGTGTCACCATATCTGAGAGGCCAATACATCACAATGCACCTTGGTTTAATGTGGAACTGCTGATGTCCCATTCATTGGACACCTACAGAGAATGCCAGCTGACGTCTGAAGATACATGCATCAGGACTTCACCCCCACCGACTCATGCCAGCAGCAACCTACCATCAGCTGAAAAGCCCAACCTTTCTCTAAGAGGGCTCCTCAGCCTGACAAGGTCAGACACAAGAAGCGAGTGTTCAGCAGTTTGCACAGAGGATAAAGTATTTGACCATGATTAACCAAGTCAATGTTGGAGAGACAGATTCCCAATTCCTCAGTCACTACAGTTTGTTACCTTTTGTCCTATCTGGAGACAGATAAAGCAAAATTACTTTACCCAACTGTTTATCTGTTCATTCAATTATTTATATACAGAATAAGACATGTTTGGCCAGAACTCAATTAAGGTAATTAGCAAATGTATTTCTTTCCACAGGAATTTACAGCAATGTTTTATCTAATTACTCCTAACATTTCAGCCATAATCCTGAGAACTTCTCTAAAAGGTTGCAGGCAGGCTATGGTGGGGGGATGGAGGGATGAAGGAAACTCATCACTGTCAGAGGGAAAGGCAGACACCGTAAATGAGTTTCTGATGACTACCACAATGCAATACCTACAGGAGGTAATTATCACCATACTGTTATTTATTCTTCTGTCTTCAGGAACAGGTTTTGTGTTTCCTCACTGTCCATTTCTGCAGCAGCTGCACTTACAAGTTTTATGCTGGCATAGTGTGTTCAATAAGTCTGTTGTGCTGAAGTCACCCAGTCAGTAAAGTACATCTGGAAAATTTTCCCTTACAAAAAGATGCTGTGAGGAAGAAAAGGGTCAACTCTGGATTTCTAGGCATAAAACAGACCACACACGCTCAGATGATGTTCACAGAAATCCTACAATAAAGGTTGTATGTCTTTACCCTAGCTGAGGGATAACTACAGCTTTGAAGCTTCTTTGACCTGCTATTCTGAGCAATAATCAAGAATAGCATGAAAAAACAAACCAAAACACACACAAAACCAACCAAACAAAAAACAAACAACAAAAAAACAAACCAACCAACCAACCAACCAAACAAAACACAAACACCACACTAAACCAACCACACCACAACCAACCCACCCAAAAAGCCAACTGGAAAATATTTGGCCTTTGGTCATAAGAAACATAAGAAATTAAGTTGCAGGTCATAAGTTCTCCATAAGCTGCAGCTTCACAAGTCTTCCTCCAGGCATATATATAATGATACTACTTTAAAAAAATCTAGCCAACCTTAGTTAGAAGCCATTGTAGCTCATCACGCATAGTGTAAGTAATGATATATCCTAATCCCAGCCTAGAGAACTCTACAAGAACTGCCTTTCTGACAAACACCTGAGATTCAGTAAGCTACCCTGACACCGTAGCTTTAGGCATCCAACACTTACTCCTAAAACATGAAACAGTCACGAGGCAATTAATTTTCTTTCTTTCTGCCTTCACCCAGACTCAATTACCAAATGTGCGTCAGTATGAGCATGAAGTAAAATGCTTCAAGTGAGAAATAAGAGAAGGACCCCAAACCAATTTGTATCTTGGTATCTTAACACTCACCTTGTTCAGATGACTGGTCTGATGCAGGTATAGGATAAACTTATAAACCTGAACCCACGCCTCACAATGGAGTGGAGGCAGTACTCTAGTGGGCATAGTAAGAGCAGATCTGGCACCTGCAAAAATGTTCCAGTTTACTCAAGAGCTGAAAAAGCTCGCTGCAACACAACTATCATGAAGCTTTAGACAGAAAGGAGTCAATATTTGAGTTGCTGGTTTTATTTCTCGTGAGACCAATACCTCACCAGGAAAATACCAACCCCCTTTATCTAAAACTACAACTTCCTTTGTATGTAAAGACAAAATGCATAAAAAAAAGATGCATATTTGCATTTCTAATTATCAGTGCCAGAAACTGTGAAGGAGCTGGTATCTTCCTCCTCTACAGAGCTTTGATGTGAAAAATGTTGAAAAGCTGCTGTTGATATCAAAACTGGCCATCAAGACTGTGGCTGGAGAGAAAAGAAGGCAGAAGCTCAGGACAAAAGTAGTGAATACTGTACCTATAGCATATTCTTATGAGGCTACTGCTTATTTACTCAAATGGTAAAAAGACACCTTTTTAAAATACTCAAATCCTGGTTTTAACAGGACTGTCTGCTCAAGCAGCTCAGTGACCTTGGTACACAATAAAAGCCAATAGAGCTACTGAAGACTGATTTCAGTAACTTTCTGGAAAGAATCCAAAGCAGCTTTTCATTCTGCAGTCTCTGCATCAAAGACAACATCCTAACATAGAAAAAGGAAGACAGACTCTAGCTGTTCCTCAAACTTATGTAAGAGATGTGCAGTTTTCTGCTACTGTCACAAGCTTCATTACATGTTTTCCTCTGGGGAACATCAGCTAACACCACCCTACATACCTCTTTTCACGGCTGCATGCTGGGGCTAGCAAGGAAGTGTCACATTTCAATTCCTGCATCAAACAGTTCAATGATTGCTTAAATACAAAGTATTTTTAGCAGTAGAAGAATTTTACTCAAGGATTGTAAGGTTTTGTCCATTGCAAGCAAGGAAAAATGCTGCAATGCTGCTGTTTTGTTTTTTAGCATGTTTCATTACTGATATTAAATAACCTCTTAGTTTAAATATAGACAATCAGCCAGCTAACACTGAACCCACCAACACACCCCTTACACCCTCCACAAAAAAAACCAAAAACAAACAGCCAAAGCTGATAATTTCTGCAGTAGCCAAGTGTACTGTGACATTAGCCTATACACACGAATGAGGATCTCCTTATTCGGAATACAAATCTCTCCAATCCTTAAGTGCTCCATCAGGAGTCTTGGACTGCACCTCTCTGCACACATTTTAAGCTTCTTCCTACAGGATGCCAAACAAATATACTCACTGGGACAGAGCATTACTAAAACAAATATCAAGACATGAATAAAACCTGACTTTAACCAAGAATTGAACAGACACAGTTCAGTCTCTCTTCACTGATAGAGCTGTTCAGGATTTCTTTTCACATCTCATTCGATACCGTTTATTAAATGGTCTTTAGATACCTTTGTTCACACAGATCTTTCTGTGAAACAATTATTCATGGCCAAGTAGACTACACTGTTCATGATTGGTCAAGTTGTGTTTTTATGCTTACTGGATGGGCAATGCTTACAATAAAGACTGAAGTAAGAAACCTTGCCAAAACTCTAGAGAATAAAGCCTGGAATGATCGACATTCACCAGCCTGTTAGGAGGAGGGGGGAAAAAAAAATAAATTAAAACCCCACATCTATCTAAGGTTTCAGGCCTGGCTTCAGAGCAAACTCCATAGGAAGATGCCTAAGTGCATTTAAGGGACCTTCAGGTGCCTTAAATGACCAAGAGAGATTTAAGAACAGGTCTAAGAGATGTGATGAATCAAGAACTCATTACAATGCTGTCAGTCTCCTCATCAGATGTGTCCATCTGAGGAGAAAAGCTACCTATGTGGTTACAGATAAGGTCTAAAATCTATAGGGAAGTCTCTTAAACTGCTAGAATTGCAAGAATGCAAGAACACTAAGTACTCATCATTAGTCCTGAGGGATTTTTGTACTGCATATATATTAAAAAAAAAATAAAAAACCAACCAAACACTACCTCCTGGCTCAAAAAGAGAACTAAACAACAAAAAACCCACACAAACCAAACAAACAATAAACCACACAGACAAAACCCCCTTTTAACAAAACCACACATTCCCCACCACTAAAGAAAAAACAAACAAACAAAAACAAAAACACCCTAGTTTAAGAGGTAACTGGTATTTCCTATTCAAATCACAAGTTTAAAGGCTGTATAAAGGCACACATTTCTATCTGCATGGCCTCCTTATGAGTTATCATGTTTGGTCTTTTTGTCTTCATATGTTTCCTTATCAAGCTTTCATAGGGCACAGAGAAACTGACATTTCTCAAGCAGGGATGGAACAATGTTTTACCATGTCAACTGACTGGCAGAAGTCTGACAGACATCACATACAGATTAGCAGGTATGAGACCAGAATTAGGAAAAAAAAAAAAGTCAAGATTTTCTTGTTCAAGTAATTAACAAGGACACTGCAGCCAAAACTAATACCTCCTTATCTGTCAGCATATCACCTCCCTTAAGTTTCCTGTCAGGAGAGATTTTCCTGCACACTTTGCACATTTGCAAGTTGGCCTACTTTAACTTACATGGGGAGCAAGTGCCAGCCTTCAGGGATATCGTGGAAGAACACACAAGACGTCTCTTTCTTATTCTTGAAGCCATAGCTTGACTATCTCCTTTCTCACGACCTCTTATTATGAGATAAAGAAGAGTAATCTGTGAAGTAAGCTTGCCCCCAAAATAAGGTCTTCTCAAAAAAGTTAGTTTAAATTCATTGCAGATTAAACAAGCTTTTTATCAACTCCAAGTCCATAGCTTCTCTTCCCCAGCCCCCGCCTTTTTCAAATAATGAGTATTAGTTAAACATTGTTACAAATCTTGTACAACCTCAGAAGCAAACTGTATAAAAGTCTTAAAGCTATGCTTAATGCTATGCTGTAAACACAAAGTAGCCAAGGCCAGTACTTTCTTCATTATTCTATTTTGCAAGTCTATAATCACATATATCCTTCATCACAACTGGCCACGTGTTTTCATCTTTCCTAACGTAAGTATCTTTGAGATGAGCATTTAACTCCTCAAATGCTACTCCATTCTTTCACTTTTCAATAATATTAAAACAACATTGTACCATCCTTTTTTAGGATCAAACCGACAGGTAATATCACTCTTATTTTCTGCAACGATAATCAAATCTTACTACTTTGGTTGTGTGCTTGTTCCCTTTTATGCTCAAAATAGCTCATTAAAACTTAACATGTTCTGTACCCTATTTTAAACCTAATAGTCCAAATTTTCTTCTTTTCCTATCTTCAGTGTAGATTAAAATATTTTGCAGTTAAACTCTTGGATATAGTCTAGGTACCACATTTTTAGAATAGTGCCAATGAATCCTCCAAGTGAAGCCACACTGCAAGTTCTGAATCCCTCAAACCCAGCAAATAAAAAAAAAAAAGGTGATTTTCTTCAAAACAATTCTAAATAAAAGGCAAAGGACCCCCAATCCTTCCTTTTTACCATCATGAAATATCTTTTTTATCAGTACCAGCTTCAAGATCCTCAAGCAATAACTAGTGGGGACTCCAGACTAAAAGTATTAAAATTGCTTATAAATAAAGTTGTCTACTGGGACAAAAAGAAAGAAAAATCAACTCTTGTAGGACTAAAAGTAAAGAATAAATAGCAAAAGTGAGTATATTTTGCAATGGACAGATTCAAGCAGTACTCCAGCACTTTTCCCAGTGCTGAAGACTCAGCAAAAATAAAAACATAAAAAAATAATTAAATAACCCAAGCCACAACCAAACACAATCCCACGACCAAAACAAACAAACAAACCAACCCACAAGGAAAACAAACAAACAAAAGGAAACCCAGAGGCAGAAGGCTGTTCTGCTCATATTGCAGGCCAAGCTGGAAGGAAGAAGCACAAGAAGGAATTTGAGGTTATTTATCTGCATGAACCACCCACCTCAATTTTGTACATCCTAAAGAACAAGATATATATGTAAATAAAGTAGTTTGTTAAAAATGTTTATTGGCCAATTTCAGTTTTCCTAACTTCCTATAAGCAGCCGTTCCTGGTTTTGTCACCACATTACTGTTCACAACACCAACAACAAACAACTCCCAGACACCATCTAAAGCTGTGGTGGAGACATTTTGAGCAAGCAGGACAAAACCTGGTACATAGTTTGAAAGTACTACCATGTCACAGAATGCATTTGTACAACCTTATTTTCACAACTGTCACAATAAGCAGAGCCTCTGCCATCAGAAAACTTCAGTCAGGCAGTATTGTACCACCACAACAATGGGGTCAATCAGCACTTCTCACAGCTGCTTTGGAGCCTGAAAGCAGACGATTAATGATGACAATTCTGCTGATAAGGAGACACCACTGGCAGGAAGAAATGTGCCATCGTGTTACTTTCCAGCTGGGCTCCACAGACAGCAATGCTCTTGTACTTTGTCATGTGTACAAGGTGCCATTGACTTCTCTGATCCAATTGCTCAATGTGAGTAAAAAAGCTGATGGAGGATTTCAACTTTTCTGTTATCTGTTTTGTTATTGAAGCATCTTTTGTAGTACTTCTGTTTCTTGTTTCCCCCTAGGTATAACTTAGTCTGATAATTCTGTGCTGTGATAACTAACAAATGGATCAGTTATGGAAGCTCCTACATTGCTGTAATCAGGTGGGGGCAAAATATGGCATCTTTATAGAGATATTGCCAGAAGAACACCAGTACTGCATATAAGAAATTCATACATATGAGACTTTTTTAGATATACATTGCCCTCACAATACTTTCACCTCCACTTTTTCCCCTCTGGATTTTTACTTTTTTTTCCTGCACCCCGTTCCCCAGTCAATTACAGCAGGTAGCAAAAGTGTTTCATTTTTCATGGACAAGATAAGGCAGCAGGACCAAGGAAGTTTGGGGCAGAAGTAACTATTGTCAAAAACAAGCTTTCTTTTTTTCAAACAGAAAACCTATCAATGACACTGGGTAAACAAAAACCTGTCACTCTTTCACCATACCCATAAGAGAATCTAAGTGGTGGAAAAGTTTCTAGAGATCATCTATCTAGTCTGTCCTCAAACTGGATTATTTATATCTAAAGCAGAATGTATTGTATGCCTAATTCAACCTACTTGTACTAAGTAATCATTTCACACAAACCAGCATTTAATTACAAGTGATACCGAGAGGAATGCAAGTAAGCCCCAACATAAATAGGGGCTTGATACTGCAACTCTGAGACAGGATTAATACTTGCATTTCCAAACAAAAGAGCTGATAGGTGTGAGATATATTTTTTTTATTCCAAAATATCTTCAGGGTTTATTTTTCACTCTCCAGGGCTGCTCCTTTATTCTCTAATTTACTCCGTGAAAAATAGAACTTTCCTTTCTGAGGTGATTAAGAGATGCATTTTGGCCATTAAGGACATTTCTGATGCTCCAACCCTTCCTTGGGTTTTCTCTGAAGTGGGAGGGGTGGCTTGGGAAAGTAATAAGGAAGACCACAGGTAGGTGGTCTAAAAAAAAAAATTGTTAAAATACAAAAGTCTATGCATACAACTTGTTTTATTTTTGTAGAAATGAAAATCCTAAAGAAAAAAACAGAAAATCTGTTTACTCTAGATGACCCCAAACTCTTCCTCTTATTTTTCAGTTACAATAAACATTCTACTGTACATAGAATGCAATATTTTTTGGAAAATATACAGACCTGAAAGCTACAAACTTTCCCTTATAAAGCTGTTAGTGAAAGAGGCAGAAAGAGACAGAAGGAAAAGGCTTTTTCCTCCTCGCAAGATTTTCCATCATTTTTCCCCATCCCAGTTAAAAACTCTGCAGGCAGCAAAGTCATCTAGATTTAAATCAGCTCTTACGCTGCCACATGCAACCACATCGGAGGCTGGGTTCACACTAGCTTAGAGATATATGTTAAGCCACCGTTGCTTTCCTCAGCAGTGTACAGCTTTCACAGCATTCATCATGACAGAAACAGAAAGCGGGACTGGCTTTGGAGAAGGATCAAACCAGTGGAAAAAATCCTACAGAGATGGGGTCCTGCAGATGAACCAAATTTTGTCAATACTTCAAAAGAGGCTCTCTCATAGCTACTAAAGATGGATCCCTCCCCTTTTTGTGCTACAGGAGAACCAGCTGTTGATACTCAAACCCATACCAGTCCAGTCCATCTGCTCAGCACTCCCAGTAAAATGCAGAGAGGAAATACAGGCAGTCCACACAGGCCATCCTTTGAATAACAGAGGGCAAGATAAAGATTTTTGTGTATCTCTAAGCCGCAAAGCAAGTCAGAATTTGCTTCTTTTTTGATCCTTTACTTATCACTACTGTCATACAGGTCATTATGTTCTTTGAGAGATTTTGCTGTCCATGCAGCCCCAGACTAAAGCAAATCCTCAACAAATGGCACTTGTTATCCGAAGTCCAGACAGAATCTAAGCTTGGCAGAGAGGACAGCAAATGCAAACAGGCTTGTCTGCATTCACTTTCCCAAGACTATCTGTACCTCTCTGCAGGATCAGCAGGGTCCTTCATTCACAGGAAGTACAATGTGTGGAAATCCACACTGCCTCAGAGCTCCCTCCCTTTTTTCTCATGTTTCTCTTCTCTCAGAAATGCCAACGTTTGGGGTTTTTTTTTTAATTATACTTCTAAAACATGCAAACCATTTTATAAGTCAAAACCAATGTATTTTCCTCTCTCCAACCTCAATGAATTTAGCCTCTATCAGATAAAGAAGGTTTTCTGAAAAGAGAATTATCTTCTAGCCTGAGCAATTAATCATCTTAGTAACAGCAAACTCTGGAAAAAGTCAAAGAATACACTTCATAAAAGCAAATCATATGCTTTACTGTTTCTTTTCTAGAAAATAAAGAAAAAAGCTAAAATAAACCAAACAAACTGATGAATTCTGAAACAATGCCCCTTCAAAGCTTTTCCCAACTGGTAAAACATGGTGGATGATTAATAAATGTGTTCTGTAAATAGAAAGAGGAATTTTTAATGGCAAGTCAGTTTGTGTATCAATTTCTTAAAAAGCCGTGTTGAGCAAAGGATATATACTTGACCCAATACACTCACATAGATACACTACTGCATGAGTTGATACTGAATACTGAAACACATTTTTAAAAAATAAAAATAATCAAAACTCCAACCAACAGTCAAAAATAAAAACCTTGCCCTACAATATTACAGTTGCACGATGCAAGTTAACTGAAATAAGCTGTATGCTGAAAGGTTATTTAGAGAAGACCATCGTCAGCACTTAATAGCTGACATGGACCATTGAGTAGGCAAAGCATCTATGTTCTGCAGAGTGAAAACTGCTTACCTGGGACAGATCTATTAGGCTGTGCAGCTTCATTGACAGGAACAGAATTATAGACATGACAGTACCAGAGAGGATATTAGATCATAAAGGAATGAGACTAAAAAAAATAATCACTGTAGTCAGTGATGGACAGTTAGGATGTGGCAAGTCTATTATTTTTGCCACTCCTGATTTCTTAGCATTTTCATTCCACTGCTAATTACTTAAATAAAAGAGCTGTGTGCTATTAACAGCACATCTGCTTCTTGTGGAGAGCTGAGAAGACTGAAGACTAAGAATGCATGGTATCTCACCATAATGGAACAATGGCAGAAGCAACATTAGCAAAAGAAATAACATGGTTTTGGTTAAAAAGTCTCTAAATTCTCCACTAACATCAGGTTCATAGCCTGCTGACAAACAGAGCACCTGTGAGTTACCCCCAGCCTCAGAACACCAAGCAAACATCATATATAGTGAAATGCAAAGTTAACAATCCAAGTGTAGGATGAGAGTCACTAACACTTCACAGGGATACAGGCAATTCATCTGTCATTTTAAGTATTGCATATCTTGACTGATAGCATCAGTGTATAGATGCAAGCTTTTACTTAGCAGCTTACAAACAACTGTTGGAAAGGTCTCGGTGGCTTGATTTGTTGATAAGCTTGAAGTGCAGGCAGTGGCCTCAAGAGGCATCAGGGGTCAAGAACCCTGGAAGAGTGGTTAGTTCACAAATATAAAACAGCAGCAGAATTTGGTGCACTTGGACTTTAAACACAGCATTTATTAACTGCAGAGCTAGGCAAGACAATGCCACGCAAAGGAAGCATGAAAAGCTGTTGGTTTTGAACCTCTTCTCTCTAGCGTGGCGAATGGGTCAAAAAAGCAGGATGGCTCTTCTAAAGTAGCTCAATTTCTTAAAAAATAAACCATGGATCAGTAGTTTTACAATTACCTCATTCCTACCCACTTTGTGTCAAAATCTTCAATATCAGCTTATTCCTCAAACTTGGCCTAATTCACCATATTCTACTAGTGATAAAGAATGACTTAAATTTTTAAATGTTCAATTAGCAGCATCTTAAAAGATCACTTTCTGAAAGAAAAAAAATATTTCTAGAGACCAAAAATGTGCAATACAATTGCCTTACTTGGTGCATAAAATTAACCCATGCAACTGTTCTAATTGCTTTTGAAAATATTTGCCTTAGTGTTGAGCAAAATAAGCAACCCCTCAGGATAGTTGCACCTTTTTCTTCAGGCAAACTTATGCAAATTCCCCTCATTTTGCCTCCTACCATTCCCGTCTATTTCAAATTTCTTCTCCTGCCTTGTCTGCCTTCCAAACCATACAGTCAACACTACCCACAGACTTATTTAAACAAACAAAACCACAGTAGGGGACAGCTATTGATTCCATCTTTATAATTTTTATATTGTGCTCAAGAGCTGGAAAATGGTTTTTATTTTGCTTCATGGCCAATACCATGCTTCACAGACTAAAGGACAGATGCAGGTCATCATAAAATTTTTCATCAAATTTCTTAAATACTGTGAAATTTTTCATTGTGTTATAACAAAGTCATTACTTCGAGTACATTTGCATTTGAAAAAATGGTCAGTAAATATCCATGACCTATAGTTTCAGTTTTATACAGACTCAGAAGCCTATATTCTGCCTTTAATTCTGTCAACTTAAAACTTTAAAGAAAATCATTCCAACTGCAATTTAATGATGTTCACCATTACCATTAGTAACAAGCTCAAATTCTGATACTAAAAAAGTTTTAGCTCTTCACAGTGGCCCCTAAAATACATTGCAGAAGCTGTTCCTTTATACCAAATGTTTCTAAGCATAGCCTCTAGACGCTACATAAAAATCTGCAGCTTATCAATTTAGTCATGCTGAAGAATGTTTTTACAGCAATTTTTCCACAGTACCTCCAAGGAACAGAGCATTTCTCAGAAAACATTCAAATTAACCATAATCTGCTCGTCCTTCAAGTATGGGAACCTCCAATTTAAAGGACAACCAAGTTGCAGCAGATTGCTGTCTCAAAAAGGTCCAGCAGCAGACGACTTCAGAAAGCTCCAAAATGTTTTGTCCAACCATGAATGACTAGATTTGTCATAGTATTAGTCTGCATTATAGAGGGTAGAGAGGATTTAACCTAACAGCATATTCAACCACTGAGCAGAATAACTGCAAATTTACTTTTGAAGTCATCATTTTGAGTATTACAGCAGCTATAGTTTCCTCTAAAATCTATCACTGAGATTACAGGTTCCAACATTTACAGTAATAGAAGAAAATATTAAATCAAACCAACCAGTTCATTTGTCTCGCAAGCCAAAGACCTTGTTAGAAGTCACAAAACCCCAGATTTGATTCATTTGTGCTGCCGTCTCCACTGTATATTTTTACTAACTGCACCATCTACTGGCAGCGTCTTACAACTGCTTTCAATAGATTCCCCTAATATAAGATTTCTGATACTTCAGTGGTTCTCAATCATCTAACAACCCTTGAAAGATCACAGGCAATTTCTGGGAAGTTCATAAAAGGCAATAAGAAAAGCAAATCCATTTTCAGACTTAAATTAGCTAATAGTGTGCCTTCATTTCAACCAGAAAAGGGTACCTAAATCTAAGAAAATTGTAATCACTGTCTTAGTTCAACTATAAGCAAATTCCTACCCTAGCTCCCTAGAAAGAGGGAGGGGGAGAAAGGGAGAAGAAAGAGGGAGGGGGAGAAAGGGAGAAGAAAGAGGGAGGG